>OZ026621.1:63944474-63981974 GCA_964020975.1 Hermodice carunculata
ATGGAGATTAAACTAGAGTCAAATTTTGTTTCATTTTTGCCCAACGAGAGAGATCAGCACAAAGGAGTTGTTATTACCACGTTATGTGAAATTGTTTGATAAGGTGCTGGAATCTGGTGAGCAACCAGTTGATTGGTTAACAGGATGGATTATACCCATTTATAAGAAGAAAGGATCTACAACATATCCATCAAATTACATGGGCATTACATTGCTTAGTTGCTAGGGTGAAGTGTTTACTTCGATTTTAAACAACAGAATTACATTATTTTCTGGCATACATAGTACTTTATTGGAAAATCAGGCAGGTTGCAGAAATTGTTATTCCACAATTGATCAAATTTTCTCTTCAAATGTATAATAGATATGTTTATCGCTGAATCTAAACAGTTATTCTGTATTTCCGTGGATTATAAAACAGCATGTGATTCCATTCATAGGACAAATTTATGGTCAAAGCTTATCAAAAATGGAATTAAAGCTAAACTATTGCGAGTTATGTGCAATATGTATCAGGAAATTAAATCTTGTTTAGTTTTTAATAACCAACATTCCGAATATTTCATGACGTTCAAAGGAGTACGGCAAGGGGAAATTTGTCAGCATTATTTGCGCTATATATCAATGATCTTGAAGAATTTTTATTGAATCATGATGTTAGGCATATAGAGTTCAGTGATGAGCACAACGCTCTAAATTATTTGAATCTGCTTTTACTTATGTATGCAGATGACACGGTGACAATTGTCAACACTGCAAACGGTGTACAAAAAAGTATGTAATGCTTTAAGTGTGTATTGTAAAAAAAATGGGATCTACAGGTAAACACAAGTAAAACTGAAGTTGTAATTTTGTGTGAAAGAAAGTTAAAAAAAGACACACATCACTTTACATTTGACGGTGCTGATTTACAGATTAAGGATACATTTAAATATTTTGGAGTTATATTTCATCCAATGGATCTTATGCCAAATGTAAGAAGCAGTTGTACAATCAAGCTTTAAAAGCTTTGTTTTCTCTGATTAAAAAAGCAAGATATCTAGATTTACCTATAAGTCAGCAATTGGGATTATATGATGCGACTGTTCTCCCTGTTATTTTATACGGATGTGAAATATGGGGGTATAAAAATACAGAGTTAATTGAGATATTACAAAGAAAATTCTGCAAGTTTATACTGAGTTTAAAAAAATCTACGCCTACATGTATGTTATATGGAGAACCTGGAAGGTTCCCAGTGGACTGTGTAATTAAAAGTAGTATGATCGGATTTTGGTGCAAATTGTTAAGTGGATAACAAGCAAAATAACCTTGTCGTATTTTTCAAATATTGTTTGATTTATAGCACAGAGACATCTTTCAAGCACCATCGTTAAAGTATAGTCATAATTTACTAAATATCCTAGGCATGAATTGCCTATGGAGTAACCAATTGGAAGTTAATAGCATATGGGTTATTTTTTTGTCTGTGAAACAAAGCTTGAAAGATCAGTATGTACAAATGTGACATTCTGAGATCGAAGATCAGGACATTTGCTATAACTATAGATTATTTAAACAAGATTTTGGTTTTGAATCATACCTTGATGAAATGCTCCCTAAATGGAGATTTTATCGGTGTAAGTTTAGAACAGTCAATCATAGATTGCCTATAAAACAGGACGTTACAACAGAGCCATTAGACACTAGAGATATTGTACTTTGTGTAATGAACAAAGGTTAGGGGACGAATTTCATATTCGGTTGGAGTGTACAGCTTTAAAGAAAGTGGTGTCCAAAGAACTCGCCAAACAACTGTCAGCCTCATTGGATGAAAACGACGAAGCTCTTGGCAGGATTAGGGAATAAAAGTAGAAAGTTTTGGATCTAGAGTCTGTCAATTAGTGTCAGGGGAATCAGTTTAACTAGATGAGTGATACCATTGAAAACCTACAAATGAAGTTTGATGACCTTGATTACTATGGTCGCCAGACGAGCCTCCCATTGTCAGGGATAAAGTGCGATATTATTGTGAAATCATATCACCTATGGTATGTTTATGTTTTATGTCACATTGTGATAGAAATCCATCTTGATGTACTCATATGTATGCATTTATTTTTGGCCTATACTTCGGTTAGATTTCGGGCAATAAAAGAACTTGAACTTGAACTTGATACACAACGAATAAAGAATGGTCAGGAGGTCAAAAGACTGGGATCCCAGTCAATTCGACCGAACTTGATCCAGTCTCCAGGGGTTATGTTGGAGGTAGAGGACCAACAGAACAATTTTCCCTTCGAGCCCTGTTCCCCTACAATAATTGGAAAATACCGTCAGTGGGTTGGACCCGGGCGTGGACTGCATTGCAGTATTTCATGATTTTTTTTTTGTAATTAGAGAACATAAAGATGGTGAGTGTCTGTAAAACTCATAATTTTAAGTCTATGACAATGAAAATAACAGCACTATATCCCCCTTGCAAAGATCTTTTCAATGATACATTATAAGATGTGTTTCGTCGAGAATTTTGAAGAAAATCACGAAGCCTACAAAGGTAGGTCAAAGACCTGCGAGTGGCTATGCATGCCCGTGAAGCGTACTCTTTCACCCGCTGGCATCAACAGCGTGCCTCCGTGCGCCTCGAGCATGATCCTGTAATTATTACGCGATATTTTTGGCCAATTTTCCATTTTTATGTATCAAATTAAAGCTTACTTATCATTCAATTATAAAAAGATTATATATGAGTTTTATGCTCTATACTCATTGCACTTTGCGTACGGAAGGGAAAGAAGATCTGGTATTATGAATTCGAACCATTAACTCTGACTGCTGCCATTTCCATTTTCGGGAAGGTATCGTCGAGACCATTAATTTCTCAACGCGCAGTCGAACAGGTCTTGAACAGTTTACAAGGGTCATCAGTGATTGGACAGCTTGGCTACACGCTGTGGGAGGCGTAAGTTTCTCCACTACGAGTCGCCGCCGCTTGGTGACGCGTTCAAGAAGAACGATTTCTCAGCAACGCGTAGTGGAGACTATAATCTTATTGGTAGGCTCGACTACGTCCTTGCAAGCCTCAACCACACGTAGCGGAGAATGTAATCTAATTGGTTGGCTCGACTACGCGTTGCCAAGCCTCGCCTCGCCTAGCCCACGCATAGTGGAGGCTTTAATCTTATTTGTAGGCTCTACTACGCGTTGCCGAGCCTCGACTACATGTAAGACGTATGTGTTATGGACCTGTTGGCTTTCCATACACGTTGCTGCTTATATAAATAACACTGAGTACAAACTGAACTGGATATGCATGCTATGCAACAATCACAACAGCTGGATCGGCACTAGAAATGAAAAAAAGTAACTGTAATAATCAAATAGACTTTGGGTTATACTTTCACCTTTTTGAAAAGATTTACGTTCCTATCTTTCTCCATGGATGTGAAATTTGGGAGTCATACGCTATGTCGTCCAGCCTTCTAGGCCTGTCAACACCCGATGATTTAACGATGGGAGTCAGGTTAACCTAGACTTGCACAAAATCCCAATAAACCACTTAAAGCTCATAAAACCTCCCACAAAGTATATATATTTCTGAATAGTAAACAAACTGGAGATTCAAGTGACACCTTTGTCATTGGAGTTAGTTGCCTTGTGTTTATACAGCAATGGAGACAGACAACCAAACAATTTCATGAAAAAGTGGTTCAACAATTTGGTTTTTGCAGGTAGCGTTGAAATTTCGTTGGAAAAACAATCTTCTAAAACCCCGCTACATGTTCCAGTCCAAATACTTCAAAAAATAACTTTATTCTGATGCTTTTAAGCATATTAAGCAAAGTTCAGTACTCCTGTGTCATCGTGGTTGCTCCCAGTCTGGCTTCTCAGCTAGGCGAGATTGGTCAAGTCACTGATAGATAGGGATTGGCACATCGTTCCCCGCTAACACCCAAATAGCACAATAAGTCGAGTCACGTAAATGAGGCATCTTGTGTGGGCAGAGCTTATAGCGGCGTAACAAAGCTAGACTACCAGCCATTTCATGAAAACCCGATCCTGATCAACTTGGTGATTAAAATACAGCTTAGGGATAAAGTTAGATGGGAATTGATTCCTGCATCTTTTATATTACTTAAACAAATCTTAAAACTGAAAAAGTCCGTTTGAGGGCATTTAACCTGACGCACATCCTTAAGCGGTTATTTCAAATGAAGTTCCACAAAATTAAAACCTCAGTTTCTTGAAACATTGTTTAGCCGTTAATAGAAAACCATGTTATATGCCAATGATAAGTGAAACTGACCAATGGTCCTGTTCTCTAATTCTGAGCATTGTATGCGAAACTGGCATCAAATTGTCATATTAGATTCGGAAACCCTCCCTCCTATATAGCGCCTACCGATGCAACTGGGACCAAACGGCCACAAGTCGATCTAGGTAGGTCTGTGGTGTTAACGATTACTTGAACTTAATAGGGTGCAGTGATGTTTCTGTGGGACTGAATTTTATGATTGTCATACAAATATGTTCTACACCGTATTTAAAGAAAAATTTATATTACAGAGAAAAAGAGTTTGCGAGCCGGATATTGGGATCATATACTAAAATTTAGAAAAAAAATCCAATTGTAGAAGTACTTATGTGTTGTCAAGGATGAAAAGTAAAAAAAAAAAAAAAAAAAAAAAACTTCAACCGATAGAGAATTAAGGTCCACAATCTTCCTGGTGAAACTGGTAAACACAAATAAGCTACCAAAATTCCACCAAATCATCAAGTGTGCAATGTGCGCCTAGTTATTGAAAATTAATCTCATTATATAATGGTTGGCTCAAAGTTCTCATGAAAAAAAAAGATTAATCGCCTGAAATATGTGTAAATTTTTAAAACTTAGGAATGGAAGAAAAATCCTTTCTTTTTGGTGTTAGGATATTGAAGTATATACCTTGTGGGTACGTTTTTGCTGCATGTATGGAAATTGAAGGCCAGCTTTAGAATTAATGTATATGTTTGCCCTTATGCTTGATTCTTTTCTTTCTTGCTGTTACTTCAAATCTTGTGTTGTATTGAATCTAGTCATGTCATCCCGTGCTTTGGTTTCATGTCCATTGAACCTCATGTATGGTTATGAAGAATGTGGTGTTTTGTATTGTACGTTGTTGTATCATGGTATGCCTAAAACTGACATACTACCATGTATGTTGGAAGTGGTGCAGTCAGTAAAGTCATTCACTCATTAAAAGTCTTTCATGTGCTCTGGTTCTCTCACGGACATACGGCAGAATATGGGCTCACGTGGTTTCATCGTCACTTTGAAGCAGTGGGGACTCATTGCGTCAATAGTGACACCGGTACCGCCAACACTTAAAGCAGTGGTATGGTGAATTACGTTCACTGCAATCTAGCTACATTACTTACCATGGTATCATACAGCAGCAGGATACTGTCATCACAAAGCTGTGGGTAGAAGTCTAATTGTTCTAGTCTTACCAACACTTCACATATGTTTCTCATAATGAAGGCAATATCTTTGGTTGATAACTGTTTAATCCTCACATAGTCATGAAGCGTCAGAGTATCATCAGTATAATTTACAAAGAACAGATTATGATGCAGATTGGTCTCTGAAAGTAATCACAAATCATTTTAGAATTTGTATGGTAGATGTCGCTGCTGAATGAATAGTTGTCCTATTTTATCACGTTAAGGAAAATGTTTTCTTGAAAGTGTCAGTGATACACGTAGGACCTGCTTAAAGGTATGCACTCAATAATCAATCATTGTTCATTTTAGCTGCACAAATATTTCCAAAATATTCGACCAGAGTTAAAACAAAGCGGTACTAAAATTAAATTACATGGCCTTCCTTTTCTTTCATTAATTCCGAGATCCGGCCTGTAAAAAAAAAAAAAAAAAAAAAAAAAAAAACAATCTGAAAATATTTTTCTTGTCCTCTGTAAGATTTTACTAAGGTGGCTGTAGGTCTAACCAATGCAATATTATTAAAATATCCTGGACACATCACTTCAAATAGAACTCAGCTAAACGCACATCGGTCAATTTCAGGTTAAGAATCCCTGTGTTCAAACGTTATTTTTCCAATCTTATCTAAATGGTTTCAAAAATAGATCGATAATTCCTCAGAACATTTCCCATACATCATAATTTAAACAAGGGTTTCCCCTTAAAATTAATCACACTTAACTGCCACTCATTAAATAGTTCTTTGCAAATAGCCAAGGTGTGATAAAATGGAATTAAAGCATTGCTGATTCATTCATACAACAATTGGCTAATGTTATCTGCAAAGAATGTAACTTGAAGATATCTATCGTTTACTTGCTCGCAAGGTGTGTGCATCGTGCATTTAACAGTTTTAGCTGTCACGTATCTGAGTGCTTCCTGTCTCAAGAATTTCTACCATAAGAATCTAGCTGAATGAAAAATTATCACAGTGCCATAGGTGAGGAGGATGATCGGCTGGCTTTTTCCATACAATAATAATAATAATAATAATAATAATAATAATAATAATAATAATAATAATAATAATAATAATAATAATAATAATAATAATAATAATAATAATAACAATAACGATAACGATAACGATAATAATAATAATAATAATAATAATAATAATAATAATAATAATAATAATAATAATAATAATAACGATAACGATAACGATAACGATAATAATAATAATAATAATAATAATAATAATAATAATAATAATAACAAATTAAGAACTGTTATACGATTGTATCTATGGAAAAATTGTTACAACACTGAAATTGTAATGTACACACTGTTACTTGTTAATATGATTGCTGCTACTTATAATTACATTAAAATGTATAACCAAGGTAATACCTGAGAACAAACCGGAGTTTCATTAACTACCATGCTAATTAATGTCATGATAACAGTGATCAGTATTATCTGAGACAATACAAACTACACACTCGTCATTTTATAGCGATTTATTTTCCTGAAAAACACAAAGAACGTCTTTCCGTATAATGATATTTTTGCAGGAATGAGTCTACCTGTCACAAAACTGATATGATCAATTGCATAAGCTGGTACAAGTATGAACACAATGGTACATTACACCAATGCTTCACGTTCATTCACAGTGAAGGACGCCTTGTAATATGTCAATTTGCGGATATTGCTCTTGCAACAATGCAGTAGTTGTACCGCATACTATCGTGTTTTATTTACAGGCACAAGTCTGCCAAAGACGCCTGTTGTAACCATAGCTTCTGGAGTTTATGAAATGGAAAATTTTGAGCACATGGTGGAACACCCTCTTTGACAGGAACCAAATGCCTACCTTTTCCGTTTTTAACAGTTCTATTCATGGTCATATTTGTATAGTTGTTGTAGGAATTGTTGTTTTCTCTTGCACATGGACAGAGTCTTTGACGTAACCTTAAAACAAGCACGAAGACAAAATGAATCATGCAAAGCAGTTCAATACAATAACAAACAGACAACCCATTTATATCAGTTTCGCTACCCTTCAAATATTTAAACAACTAACTATTATTACTGAAATGCTTTATTGGCTTTAGAAATCATAATTTGGAAACCACAGTTTAGATAAATCATGTAGCAATATTGAGCCCACCTATTACGTTTGTGATAATAAGGTAACTTTTCAATTTTGACTTTTTTTCAACAAATCTTTGCACGTATTATTCTCATGTTGGAGCATTTACCGAAAAAAGGAATTCGACAAAATTTGTCTCTTACCATTTTATAAATTCAGGATAGACATACTAAAAGTGAACAGAAAAGTGGAATTTCTTGACAAATTCTGAAACGACTATGGTTGGTGTTACTTTGGTCACGTTCTCTCTATAGGAAATCAAGAGAATCGGTTGTTTAGACCTCAATGTTAATATTAATCTCCTTTTTGAAAGTTTTTGTCACCTGATTGGTTAATCTCAGTGTTGCTTAATACGGATTTATTAATACATCCGCATCACATAGGGACGGGTATATTACGAAGACGGGTGGAATAGCTCCGGGGCAAAATGTACGTTTAGAACACCAGTCCTGCAAAAAATTGACACCAATGCATTCCCTTTGATATGCAATTAAAATATTAATCTTAAAATAAGTCTTTTCTCCCTGGAAGCCTGATCACTTTGAAAATGACATGGTACCACAGGTGGACGTGAAAAGAGTTAATAAGTGCAAAAAAATACAATCAGGTTATCGGCAAATTTACACATGGATGGTCATAAGGAGCAGGCGTTGATTACGGGCAATAGTGAAGACTGGTAGGGATTGAGAACACCAGGTGATGAGTTTTACATGTAGCTGGCCGAGGTATACAGGGTGATTTCTGCTAGATCGCGATGTACATGTATACCCATGCAGAATCTAACTGTCCTTCACTCTAGATATAACAGATGTTACACGAGTTGAACGATTGATCCAAAATGGGATGAAAAAGTCATGAAGCGTTTCAGTGTGGTATAGAGAAGTGTCTCCCCAAGACATGTGTATTACATTTGGCTATCGCCTTAAGTAATACAGAGGAGGGGAGGATTTCTAATACTCCACATTAAAACTTTTGATAACTACCAGAATTCAGAATGCATCAGTCATTGCTACCAGATCATTATGGGTTTCTTTTCATTTTTTACACTTTGATCGAAGTGTAAAATCTACGTCTTTGTATTTTATTTCTATAATGCTTTTTAAATGTTACTTGAAAACACTAAGGCATTTTTCATTTAAACACATATTAAATTTTTTCAGTCTTTTTGCTAAAAAGGTGTCAAAAATGTATATGACAGATATGTTGTCTATAAAAGGTGATAGCAGTGAGCAGACGGGCGGTAGACCTTCATTTGTTTACCATTGTAAAGGATGAAAAGGTTCCACACCAAAGTCTTTTTTTTTCTTTCAAATTTTTTTCATCTTAAAGGTCCACACACACTGGTTAAGGAAAGAAAATCACCCTTGTTTATCGGTCGGCTAATGTTTAAAATGTTTAAAATGTGTAGAATTTCAGTTTTTAAACGCAAAGCAGATAGTGTTGTCCCCTGTTGGATAGCACCTATGTACCACAAAAGCAGCAAGAGAAGAGGTCTTAAAAATTAATGTATTCACTATCTACCCTGACGTTTTTATTTAATGCGCACATCAACCATGTACGCTACTAAGTTTCTATATCTACACTAAAAATACCATTTGTGGGTATCTGACGATTTATTTTTGGAGAATGTAGCTTTTTCAGAATCAATTTTAAGTAAATTTACAAACACAGACAAGAAGCTATGGTTTGAAATTTAATGTCAGTTGTTTAGTAAAAAAGAGTACCGTCGTGTGATATCTTATCATAAGAACTCTTTTCAGTTTGACCACACTTTCAAGCCTGATGGATTTTTATACAAGCAACGCACTAAGACATACAAAAACAACATGATATATATTGACATAAATACCTTTTCTTTTGAAGAAAGGGCGACACTGTGTAGATGAACGGGTTTAACACAGAATTAATGGGTACAACAAATACCACAAACCAGGCGTATATTTCTCCAGGAAGACGAACATTGCCTCCGAGCGATGCAAAACCTGAACATTGTTTGGCAAAGATACGAGTTATATACCACGCTGGCCTGCATAACGTTTCTCATGTCAACATTCTGGGAATATTCGTTACAATAGTGTATCATACTGCTTACGGTAACGAAAAGAACAGCGAAGCACCACAAGTACAATGGACATTATAATTTCATAGAACAGCAAGACTTTTCATCTGTTGCGAGTTTCAGGGACACGCCTGTTGCTCTTGTGTATAAAATGACAAAAAGAATGGCATCCAGAATACTATTCACATGACTAACGACGTCTCTGTGGCCGATGACTCCGAAAGTCAAGCGGGAAGAGTCATTTGCGGCGGGGACAGAGTCAGTCAGGTGAATAGCATTCTCGACACAGCCAGTTACTTTCTTTCTTTTTTTTTCATTTAGGTAATTATGTAACGAGTATTATAGCTTCAAATATGATATAATTGCAAAAAAAAAAGTGTTTTAAAGGTTTACCTCATGAGAAAAGATAGACCAGAATTAATAATTTGAATATGGAAAATGGCTACAGAAATTAAAAAAAAAAACTACATGGAAAAGGACTCAAAAGGGAGCAACTTTATTCCCCACTCCGTATCTCCCATCTTTACAGAGTAATGCAGCTTCTATTAATTATAGTCGTAATACCGAACATGCATGGCGAACAGTAAAGGGGTAAGCACAGTATAGAATAACTGTTGTAGAAATATGTTGCCAAACTTGTTATCCAGTAGAAAGTATATTTTGCCCATTTTTACCAGAACTGGATTAAATAGTTATAGATAGAAAACAAGTTAACAGCCAAATATTTCGGCATGGCCTTCCCTGAAAAAATACACAATAATTATTCCTCAGCAAATTGATGATTATGCAGTATATACTTTAAGAAAGAATGATAACTGTTGGTGATAATATCTTGTACTCTTTGCATTTTCTGGTTTCTCACAGGCTTTGGGTCTATTATGCTTTACAACTACCCTACATTGAAGACATGTAGCTGAAATATCAAGAAGATAATACCAGACATTCTGAGTGCAATAGATGAACATAACGTAGCATTGTAAAGTTCCCATGTTTATATTCAATACAAGCTACTGGAAATCTTGAAGAACAATTTGTCATTTTGGCTCACAAAAAGAAAGAAAAATGCATAACGTTCGTAAAAAACATAACGTTCGTTTCGTACCTGTGGGGATGATAAGATTGGATATAACAATATTCACACCGTCACTGGTTTACAGGTGCAGTCAATATATGATTACAATCGATCGAGTTTTCTTGTGATAAAAAGTAAAGACACTCCTTTGGAAACAGTCATACACTAGGGTCATTTTCACGGGGGATATTTTACGCTTATAAATTCAAATTCCATTTTTCTCAGAATAATAAAGGTACGTTTGCCGTAGTTGCACTTCTAATGACAATTAACAATTAATGACAAGCATATATATATATATATATATATATATATATATATATCAATACGTTACAGTAAAATAACGTATTCTGAACTAAATGTGAAATGTGTAAAATTATTTTCGTTTTATATAGATCAACAGTATGCTCATTGCTCATAAATATATGTTTAAATTCGTGTCCGAAAGAAGCCATTTCCGTTTTGTAGGATTAAAATAATATACCCTTGCCTGTGCACTACAAAAATCTACCGAATATCTTCATTGGTACTTACCAAGTGTACAGATTGGCATCCAACAGCACAAATCCGTCAGAATGATCACCACCATTTGGCGAAATACACGAACATTTCGCGATTTTTCCTTGCCTGCAGAGGCGCTGGTTTTGTAGATTGATACATACATCCATATATAAGATATAAGTAGCACAACAGTGGCAAATGTTGGAATTATTGACAAAGATAAAAAGGAGTAGAGCCAGCCAGTGTATTTCTCCGACGTAATATGAAGTGGTAGACACACCGTGGAACGTCCGTAATATTTCCCCTTAAAGTATGGATAATACATTACCGGAAATGTAGCTATGAACAGCGCCAGAATCCACACGAGAGCTACCATAACCACAGCGCCTTTCCTTTGTAACCTGAGACTACTGTAGGGAAATACTATAGCATGAAATATAGTCAAAGTAATGATCACAAGCATGAGCAATGAGCCAAGAGCTGATGTTGATGCCGCTATTCCTGCCAGGATACAAAGTGGAGATGAGCGCCAATTTTTGTCTTCTTCAATATAGCGTCCTCTGTATACAAGATCTGCGCCAGCTATTGTCAAAAGATAAAAACTCATAAGCATGTCTGCGCCGCCTAAATTAGAAATCAAAAATGAGTAAATTTGATTCTCTCCCTTAGAACGTATTCGGAAACCAATAACAAGAGAATTTCCGACGAGAGACAGACTTCCCATGATCCAGAGCAAAATTCTCAAGGTTTCACTTGCCATAAGATCAGAGCAGCTTGAGAACACATCGGCTTTTGGTAAGCATTTCTGTACGGACGAAGGTTTTATGCAACAAAACTTGTATTCTGAACTAATCAATGTTTTCAAGTTTGTGAGCTTGGAAAACATAGATTTGTCAAAACGGATGATGTCATTGCCAGATATATCCAGCTCCCCCAACAATGACACGTCGTGGAATGCCGCAGCCTCTATGGTACGTATCCTGTTCTCTTTTAAACAGAGTTTCTTTAGGGAAGACAAACCAAGAAATTGCTTATTTCTTAATGTTCCAAGTCGGTGGTGAATAAGCTGTAAATTATACAATGATACAAGTCCACTAAAAGCACCCTCCTCAATCACTGCTAGGAATGGGTTGCTTTCTATCCTTAGAGTATCAAGCCGGTTAAGTCCAAGAAAGGTGTCTCTCCTTAATTCTACAAGATAGTTATAACTGAGGTCAAGTTTACGTAAATTCGTTGCATATGAGAATATTCCAGGCAACACTTTTGTTATATTATTATGTGACAAGTTCAAGTCAAATAGATATGGATAATTCCAGAAGTGACCCAGCTCCAAAATATTGTTGTAAGTTGATATTATTCTCCTTGTGTGCGCACCAAGGCTCATGAGAAGTGTTAGAGTGAATGGATATATATGACTGCAGTTAAAATCGGCTTTTTTACATGAACATTGTTTGGGACATGTGATACTACAGAGCTCTTCATCATCTCCAAACTTGCATTGTATCAGGCCGTCACACACTTGTCCCAAAGGGATACAATTCCTTTGTCTGTTACACCTGTACATTCCCTCACATCTGTAATTATCTATAAGACAGAAAATACTGATATAAACAAGACCTTACAAATAGAGTGCCACATTCATTTATAGCTTCTCTATACACATAACTGGATACAATAGTATCAAAAACATCCTGCAAAGATTTTATTTCTAATCCACTGCTTTGTTTCATGTGGCTGCATAATGGACCAAATTAACAGCGTATGCCCCTAACAGGGGCCCAATAGGAAAACCAAGGTTATGAAATAAGAAAACAGAATTGGCCAGATATGTTAAAAAAACAATGATAAAAGTTTAAAATAGCATGTCATTCTTCTTACGCATATCTATATGGTTATCAGGTAGACTACTTTATACTCACCACATCCAAGTTCATCCTGTTTTCCTGGGCAGTCCCAGGTACCATCACAGACTTTACCAACAGGTATACAGTAACTGCTTGGGCACTTGGTGAACGATGTTGGGCAAGTGACATTAGCTGCAAACATAAATGTGTGCTTACAGCAGTGCTGCTAAACGGTGCAGGAAGCACAAATAAAGACAGAGGAACGAATTGCTTCTGAAATAATAAAATGTTTTGTCCCTGTACTCACATACGTCTCTGAATATTTTACGAGACAGAAAATCACCATTGCATAATTGTACCAACGCATACATTTAAAACAAAGATACGCTTTTTTAAAAACCAAATAAAGAATTTACCTTGCACAAATGATTGCTGGGTAAATAGTGTGTAGATGTACTGCATGTACTGTAATAAGAGAGCAATTCCATTTCACCTGCCATTAAAGTGTGCCTTACAACTAATGATACGGTATCAATGACCCCTAGGTAGTACTATGAGCGCCACTGGCTTAGGACAAATGCGTCAACTCCGTTATAGTTATCACCTGTACCGTAACATATTTCTCACCACAATTCTCCAGATGTGATCCGTCCCGACATCCTCTGTAGTTTCCATGGTAATCAATGTCATAGAGACAAACCATTGAACTACTTATTCTATATGTTGCTGATTTGCACTGATATCCAACTGCATTGGCATGCTTGCCTGAAATACATGATGCAGATGAACTCATTAAGTGGATCATCGTGGAATATTTGACCTTTCAAGCATAATATTTTCATGCCATTTTACTTAGTGGATATGCTTAAGCTGACTGATAGGGACATAAAACAAGATTAAGTAACACTACATATGCACGAACACATATACATAAAGGCATAGGAACTGTCTCACACAAACATACACAAATACGAACACATATATATAAATCATACATGAGTTTACATAATACACCATATTTTGCAATTAATAGTTAGAACTTGTTACACAGTATTTTTGTGTTTGCTGATATTTCACGTTCATATATTCTTTACATTCAATTGTCCTGTCTTTACCATATACAAGTTACAGGGAAGCAGCTGCCATCACATCAAAAATTCTGTCCAGGAATTTAATGCTGCAGCACAGGCCTGATGCTTTTCCGCTGATGCCCCGTTTATAATTTCATTTGGCTCTTGAAATCTAGGACTTTCTAAACTTTGAATGGAAAATGATAATATGTTAATTAATTTATTGGTTTAGATATAGACAGTGACTGGAACGGCTATGGGGCGTAGAAAGGATTGCGGTGGCGGGGGGGGGGGGGGAGGAAAACAACAGACGATATGGCACTGTTGCTCCTGTTTACATAACAGACACACGCAAACTAGTTTTTTAACTAAATGTACATTTTTCAAAATCTTCGTCCTCCGGCAGGCTACTCGGACAACTAGCAATGCCATCACACACGTATTTCTGAGGAATAGTCGACCCATCGTAGCAATTGAACCCAACAGCCATATCGTATTTATCTGAAGCATAAAAGGACATTTCTATATGAAAAATCCTGCTTCACTTCTGATAGCAATGGATATTAAGAAGTGTTTCCTAAAATTAAATCAAAATAGTATGTCAACTAACGACACTTTTACCACAGAACAGTTCACGATATACTAACCATAGGTCAGATCCGTGTCTGGAGACAAATGTAATAGTAGTATGAGATCATTATGTTTGAGTATCATAGTCGAAAGTCAGTCCAAGTGGAAAATCCTGCAAATCCTGACAAGCCCATCAACATGAACATCGCTACATACAACAAATGAAACAAACCTTCTTTTCTGACATGCCTAAATGCACATCTACTCAATTTAAAAAACAATAAAAATTGACAGTATTTTCTTAAATGTCACAAACCTAGCACATTACGTTGATACATTGACTCAGGGGTGGCAGTGAAATAGAGCTTAATTGTTTGAAGGATAGGTGACAGCATGGAGTTTGTTTTACATTTCTGGTGCAGGATGTCCATTGTTGCAGTCCTTGTTAGGATTTCCCTTGGTTTGTACAGGTGGTCTAGCTGCAACTGTTTATTTTACAATCACTGGGACTGAATATAATTCCCCAGCTTGTTTCCACTTGAGTTATACACTGGGGGGTGGTTCAACTATGGTAAGCTGTCCAGCTAGAAAGGGTACATATTGGTTCAGGGGTAAGTCAAATTGTTCGTATCTAAACCTGTACTATACAAATTTAGTCATTATGGTTTGTTTGACAGGTATTCTTCTTTCATAATGAAGCACTGCATGTATAAGCAAAACTTCACGTATTTAGCTAGTTCATCATGTGCCACGTTCATATTTATTCATTATTATGTGGGTTGCCTTTGCTGGATAATTAGCTTAGACAAAGAGCCGCTACTCAGAGAGACATGTACAGGTGATAGGCTCCGAAACACTCTGAGTAGCTACCCCCTGAAGAACCTTTAATTCATTTGGGCAGATACAGCCTATATCAAAATTTTACAGAGGAACGTGTGTAATCTGGACAATAGTACTTCCATA
Source organism: Hermodice carunculata (assembly GCA_964020975.1). Classification (NCBI taxonomy): domain Eukaryota; kingdom Metazoa; phylum Annelida; class Polychaeta; order Eunicida; family Amphinomidae; genus Hermodice; species Hermodice carunculata. The sequence continues at coordinate 63,960,154 of OZ026621.1, forward strand.
TGTGTATAGGTTAGACATGGACAGGTAAGCTTATGGACAGTAAAGTGTTCGGACTGCGAAATAGGGTAATGACTACTAGGAAGTGGCTCTTGGTAAAAAGACACAAATACAATATCCCATCAGAATAGTTTTGTTGCACTACATTCACGAACGGAAAGATCTATCGTTCTCCTTTAGACTCTGTTAATACTGCTGCGCCGGGGATTGATTATGGAAAACAAATCATTCACAAAGTCCTTGATCAAGAAATACCCATGCTAATGATAACTGTCTTTTCTCGCACTTAAAATTCTTCTTCAAAAAAGGGAGAGCAAACCAAAACATAAAACTAAATAAATTATTCAGTAAATTTGACTTACCACATAACTTCTCATTCTCATCAGAGCCATCTCCACAATCTTTTTCAAAATCACATTTTTTTCCCTTTGGAATACATTTTCCATCTCTGCAGCGATACTCCGATGCATTACATGTGAGATAGACTTTAAAAAATAAAAATATATATTTCGCAAAATAAAAGATAGGCATATGTTTTCAATTTTCTCAAACAAAATACTTTTTTTTTTTAAATTAAACCAGGCCTATACATTGGTGATATGTCACACGAATTATGATGTTTTGCACAGAAAACGAAAACGACAAACCATTTTCTTGTTACCCGCCAAAATGTGAAAATATTTATATTTGTGGATAAGTTGAATAGGTGATACGTCAGTTTAATCCAGAGTACCTGCATTAAGGTGGTGACAAACTGACAGAAGATGGTATTGCATTTATCACTAAGATACGTCTGACCTAAAGTAAACTGTGGAATATATTTTGACAGGAAATGCACATACAGCTGTCCGGCCGCTTTGATGTAGCTCATTGCTCAACATGATGGGGAAAATAAAATGTCAACACCCGCAGAATTCCGTGAAGATGCCAACCAAACACCACCCACCAACTACACACACACACACATCGCCACATACACACACACGCACACACGCAACCCACTATTTCAGTCACGCACGATCAGACTGAATGAGAAAATGATTCCGTATTATGCAAAACAATTAGGAAATCTTTTGCCGCGTATTTTAGGGCACGCATTGGTGGTGGAAGAAGATACTCATCTTGAAAAGGTAAAGCGACTCACCGCAGCCATTCTCATCTGCATGGTTTGTACAGTCGGGCTTGTAGTCACAATATGAAGATATATGGACAAAACTTGTGTCTCCACAAGGAAAGCCCGTTGAATCTGGAACGTCGTGTGTTATTGGCACTTAGTCATTACTTGTTAATCAATCCATTTCTTGGTACTCATGATACAAAGGCATAAGTGATATTAGGCGACTTCAAAGATACAGGGGTGTTTTTCATTATATTTTTTAAAATGAAGATTTATTTCTATCTTGGTGTCCTTTAGTTGGAAGAGACGATTGTCATATTATCTTACATTAAATAGGTATAAGGTGTATATTCTTTCGAATTCTTGGAAACACAACTCGTTTCTGACCAGAGCAAAAAGGAGTAATCTTAAAAAATCTATATAAAATTCAATCGCCAGATCCGTCTAGCAGCAAAATGATTACCCTGGTCTCACGTATGCCCTGATGGTGAGTGTTTATGAAACATAATATTATTCATCTTAGACAAACTTTTCTTCACTAATTTGTCAAACAAACTTGCAGTCAATTATGTTCTAATGTGTCGCAGATGTGCTTTGCATTGTTTGACATGTTTAAGCCAACACAAGAAACAACTTGTCTTCAAAAACGCAGGGTCTGATATATTGTATAATCTAAAAAGGTACCTAATACATTTTGTTACATTTATCAAAAGTAGAAATTCACTTCATGTGCCTCCTAATGCTCCATTCAACACTCACCACATTATCAGTAAGGAGTGGAAAAATTGGACATGTGACCATACGCACCCACACGTTGGCAATTCACCTCATCTGACCCATCATGGCAATCTGTATGATTATTGCACAAGTAGGAGTCCCATATACACTCCCCTGACCCACACTTGTACATGAAATCCATGCAGCCTGTCTCTTCCGTGGTTACTATGCTTGTGTTGCCATTTAATCCTTTTGGAAACAGACATTTGTATCATGCATGAGACATGTAGACACCAGCAGTTCACACTGGCACAGTAGAATCAGTCACATTCATAGTGCACATAGCAAGATAGATGTGCACATGAAGACACAGAAGGACAGAGGTAAAATGGAGACTTGGGCAAAGAGAAAGAGAGACAGAGCAAGACAGGCAAAGACAGAAATGGCGATAGATATTGAAATCAGGTCAGAGATACAGATATTTATATATAAATATATAAATATATATATATATATATATATATATATATATATATATATATATCTATATATATATATATATATATATATATACACATATATACACGGAGAAAGATGTGGAAGGAGAAATGTTAACAGATACAGTTATAGTTATATAGAGATAGACACACAGACAGGTTATTGAGACAGAGTCAAAGGTGAAAACAGAGGCAGGCAGAGAGAAATTGGTGAAATAGATATAGAGACGGAAACACAGATGGAGATGCACAGAGACAAAGGTATAGATGTGGAGATAGCGACTGAGCTGACATTTAATATAAATATGTAAACCGAAATATAGAAGATGGTGACAGAGACAGATATGGAATTGAAAGAGGATTTCAAACAGATGCGCAAGTATATCGCGATCGACATGGGCACAGTGACAAAAAGCAGCGATTTAAATGGGGATAGGGATAGCAGGTAGACACAGACATCGATATACATGTATGTAACACTGAATAGTTTTACGTTTTGGGGGTTGTGGGTCCTTTTTATGTCTCAAACAAATGCTAATATAAGGATGTCAAGTTACATGAAGATAAAGGGACATTTAAAAAAGCTTTGTTAGTAAACGAAGCCTAGAACATTCGGCGAAACTTGGACCATCACTGTAACCAATCATTCCATGGTGAAACGTCCAAACTGCTCTGTGTTAGGCAGGTTATTTTCCTCTTTCATTATTGACATACAAATCACTTGGTATCCAACACAGAAATTGCAATACTCACTCGCGCAGCAAATATCTCTTATATATAAATATGTCTTTTTCATCTCAGATGGAAACAAATGTTGGATGCATCTCATACTCTACACAGATGAAAGACAACTTGAACAACATGAATAAACACGCTTATATCTGCTTGGGGGGTTTTTTTGTTTTTTGTTTTTTGTTTTGTTTTTTTTTTTTTTTTTTTTTTTTTTTTGTTTTTTTTTGTGTTTGTTTTTGTTTTTTGTTTTGTTTTGTTTTTGTTGTATTTTTGTATTTTTTTGTTTGTAATTTTTTGTACTTTTTGTATTTTTTTTTGTTTTTTTTTTTTTGTTTGTTTGTTTTGTTTTTTGTTTTTTGTTTTTTTTTGTTTTTGTTTTGTTTTTGTTTTTTGTGTGCGTAAAATATAAAATACGAAGGGTGGAAATGTTTACTTTGGAGAAAATTTGAATGATGCCATACAGACCATGATTAATGTCTTGCTTTTGGCGACTAACAGCAATATTCTCAATCCAGGGAGCATCAATATTTGAGAAAATGCAGGCCAGTCGAGTCAAACTTAATCTCTGGCCCAAGGCTGCAACATTAACCGTTTATTCGTCCCTTTCAAGCAAAAGAGCCTCTCAAGTCAAGTATCGATGGTCAAGCTAAAAGTTGCAGAATTAGTTTGGAGTGCTCTGACAACGACAATTGTTAAATTACCTAAATCGTTGTCAAATTCACAGAAGTATGTGGCCTTGTATGGTTGCCTACACGGGATAAGGTACCAGCCATCACTGCACTTAAGCACACATTTATTGCTGGGCAGTGCGTTTGGTTCCCAGTTTGTCTTCTTCACCGTAACTTCAGAGTTGGCCCAGTCGGAGAAGATATAAGGTCTGCCGTCAGACCATCGGAAAATAGAATCTTTTCCAAGAGTGGCCAGGCCTGGTGATAAAGAAATAAATACACAATTAGGCAGATGACCTACAACAAAGTTGTCGTGTTTCCTCTCTTTAAAGTCGGATGGTATACAAGGATTACCCACGGTCTCATTTTATGAACAGGCCTCATCCATTGAGTAGGTTGTGATAACTACACATATGGCCTGTGGGCGCCGTCCGGACAAGTTCTGCCATTAGTTCTTTCATGTAATTGCCGAAATTGGTTGAAAAACAGCCGTTGATTTTAAGCTTTACATATCAGCGCATGACACATGATTTTACAGACATCCAACACACGCCCACACTTAAATATAAGAGAAAAACATTTTTGGACATAAATCTCTTGACAAAGACGTAGTCCCACGTGTACAGAAGGATCACATATAAACGAGAAAAGGACGAGAAACGAAAGGCTAGAGAAGAACACACACGTGCATGCACGCTTGATCAGACTGGTTAGAAAAATAAAAATAGAAAGAAATGTACAGCCATCATATAGATAAAAATCTAGTCAAAACTCCATACGCTGTTCCATTTATTAGATAATATTATTTGCAAAATTGAGTATATTGACCAACATATTTCTCCTATTTTGCATCTAACATATAAGTTTACTGTGATAATTTAATGTTTTGAACATTCTGTTTTCACCTCCTGTTTTTTCAAACAATTCGTGTATTGAGCCACAATAATAATTGCAATACAAGGTAACATCTTCAGTTTCTCCAGGGTTGCAGAGAGGACAGGCTCTGTTTTCAACAGGAGTTTTCGATCGGGTGTATTGGTCTGGTTATATAGCAAGTGTGTGAACACTTACTCGGAATTTGCGAAAATCATATCGCTTTGTTACACGGACACATTTATTTTTCTAATAGGACAAACACACACACACACGCACACACACAATCAGCACACGCCTATATATGTATGTGTATATATACGTAAATATATATATGTAAATATATATATGTGTAAATATATATATATATATATATATATATATTGTGTGTGTGTGTGTGTGACTGTGTCTGTGTCTGTGTCTATGTCTGTGTCTATGAAGCATGTGCTATCCGACCTAAATATCTATATAAATATAGTCACAAGTCAGTGACCTCATTTTAGGAGTTCAGTAGAACTATATCAGGTTTTCTACTCAACATGCCAGTCCTAGTGAATGTTGGAAATGATGGTGAGCGATTATATACAGATGTTAGCGCAGTTGTGATTGTCAAACAGGGACCTTTTGGTAAGCCCCGCTTGCAAAATAACGATTCGGTAAACAACGTGCGTTAATTTACGCATTTAAAGCAGAACAAAAGACCTACATCCAGACAGAAATAGGGGCTAACCCTATCAAATCAGCAAAAGCTTGAAACCTTTCTGGAAACTGTGAAATACAAATGAAATCAATAAGTGACGTGATGGTATTGCTTTCACGTATCATTATTTTTCACAAATGAAAAGTTGCAGCATTCGTACTACATTTCATCAAATGAAAGTTTGAACTTTGAATGAATTAGTATTGCCATATCTTTAATGTAAAACCTAGACTTTAACAACATCAATCACCCTGGATCACATCATTCGCATCAAATAATGACCCTTGTCCTCGCTCATTATTTTTACGTTCGATTCCTCCTTCTGTCATTTACCTATACTTAAAAGATGATTCTTAGCTTCAATAAACATGTGTACAGTATTAAATATTGATATATTTCACCAAGCGAGCGGCCGAAACGTTTGTATAGCATTGTCGAAGAAAGTAGTATTCAGTATACTAAAAACACTAGAACGCAGTTTGCTTAATTTGATGGTCTGGGTGTTTCGGATCTTTCTGAAAATAATTTCATAATGACACAGTTTTGCTTCAGAATATTTTCATCACACCTAAGAACACCTGCATAGATCCTGCATGAATGCTCAAAAAATTGTGCTCGTGAATGTCTGCAACGGAAGCAAGATGGCCCCCAAACTTCCGGCAATCTGTGTCGGCTTCTGACCAATCTAAACGCATTGGTCTCGAATAGCGTAAATAGTACCAACTCTTTCTGAAGGAAAACCAGCGTCGGTGATACTCTGAAAATAAAATTAGTATAGCTGTACTCCGAAAGTGAAATATCGCAGTGACATTGTGAATGTAGAATGTCTGCACTCTTTTTTTCGCTTATGTTCTGCAAACAAAATTAAAATAGAAACCATGCCCTTCATATCACTTCATGTGGTAGTCTTCTTTGTGTACTATTGATTCTACGAAAAGAAATACAGCAAGGTCTCCGAGGAGTGGCACATAAAAAATTATGAAATCTGAATCTATTTGTTTGTATATACAAGGAGCCTCAAATGAAAGGAAAAAAAAACTCGAAACTTTCAATAGTGTTTACATAGTTGAGCACCATTCCTTTCTTTAGAAATGTTCCTTTCAATTGAAAGTGCAAACAATCTTGTGCCTACAGATTTAGATACATGCTTGTCTGTGGAAACCTATATACAAAATGTCATTGAATGACTACTGGCTGACTTACATTGTTCAGGATCGTGCGAAAAGCCTCGTAGTTTAATACGCGTTTGGGAAAAAGATTTTCGCCCTGTGCGTCTGCTTAACGAACCCAGGTCCCAGCTCATTTTAGCGCATTCTCGCGACAACAGTTGCTACTTTTCAATGTTTTCAGATTTAAAATCCTACACAGACAGTTCCACACAAGTCTGTAAACGGGGGGGGGGGGGGGGGGGGCGTGGGGTGCTTTCTGGGCCGTTGAGGTCACCGAGGATACATATCCATAACGGCGGGCAAAACAAAGCTGGTTTACGAAATATTCAGAATTTGTCATTTGATTTGGTGAAAGCTAGTGTACTGAGAAACAATGACACAACAGAGTGATGGAATTAGTTCAAAAATTGACGCAGACATATGGTCCAAATTAAAGGAGGTTTTTAACACATTTCCAAAATTGCATTTAAAACGAATAGGACAGGTTCACACCTGCATTGACTTGGCCATTTGTGGATATGGTGCCCGCAGATTTCAAAAGTTCAGAAAGCATACCGTCCCGGTTTATGGATCTGTCCGGAACGCTTGTGTGCAAATTTGAAACTCAAAACGTGTTCGATGAAAAGTCGCTATCGGTACATTGTTTTGGCGATAATCATTTTTTATGTTTGTGTGTGTGTGTGTGGAAAGAACTAATTTTTTTTTTAAATGTATGCAATAAATTGATGGTCTGGCGGGCGTAACAGTAGCCGTAATATGTATCTTTGTATATGCCTATACTATGCAAACATAGTGCTTCTGTTCGACAGTATTGTTCTAGTGTGAAAATTTAGTTTGTTCTGTAATATTTTACCTCAGTCACTTGAAAGAAAACTTACGGCACTGTGGGAGGTCGCAGTACTCCCGTCGATATTTGCTGTTCGTTGTATAACACCACGGTCCGTTTTCCTGATTGCTAGGGTTCCTACAGAAATTGGATGCCTCCTTCAAAGAGCGGTCCGGGAAGCCTCCAGCGGTTGTGTCATGTTGGTGTGGAGACTGCACGTCCCATCTTTGACATGTTCTCCCATGTTTAGTTTTATTCAAATTACCGATGTATTCATTGCCTGTTTCTGATTGCAGACATTCTTCAAAAATAAAACAAACGTGTGCGTTACTTTTGAAATGAGTATTTATAAGAATTTTTGCACACGTGCAATAACGTTTATACTTTCATGTATTAACACTTATTCGTAATATTCATTAACCCATTGTATATTCGAAGACGCACACTTTGGGAAAAAGGTACAATGTAGTATGTACAAATTGAAAGAAATCCCCTATCTCCATTTTCTCATGTAAAAAACGCGTTTAAAAAGCCGAAGACACTACAAGTGCTTACCCTATTGGTTCAAAAACAATAGAAAGTAAAAAAAAACGTGCATATTTTTTCCAATTATCCAATTATATTGATGTAGTTAAAAATGCATATTCCATGCCATATATTGCATGTTGCATGTAATATAATTTCAAAGAGCAGCGAGGTTATATCGAACCTGAAAGTCATCTAATCAAGGAACCTGAACATCAAGATCACCAAAGAATATTTTCCATTAAATCTACCATTGTTTCTTTTTCATATTTCTTCTCTAAGAATATAGTTTCAAAAAGGAGGATATGCTGTTTATTCGTTTATATTTCCGAACATGAATTTCCAATTTGCCGTGCCCCCCCACCCCCCCACCCCATATAATTTTTATTTAGTAATTATTATAATGCGGTTTGTTATATTGCTTATCACAAAAAACGATGCTAGCCGGCTGATCAACTTGAAAGCACTGTGCCACGAAAATCCTGTAGTAGGTAATGGACAAAATCTAGTTAATAGCGAGCAAAATCTGAGTTGTAAAGGCGTGTTCAAGTGGGAATGATTGCAAGGTAGAACATCGATGTCTTATCGACGATTAATAAGTTTAGTGGTCAGTTGCGCGTTTCAGCAATTGTAATGTTTACTGTCGCTAAATGGTTGTTATCTAGTATGTTATTGCTTGGTAGTCTCTTGCAGTAAAGTATGAAATTTTAAGTTACAGCCAGAGGAATAAGTCTGGTGCATTTGCGATGACAAAATTGATTCCTTGTTTCTCATTATACTGCAAGGGGGTGTATGCAACCAGTGTTTATGTGATCCTGTTTTACCTCTTTAGCCCAGCTGAGATGTCACATTAAACCATGTAATTGGGGGAAAAACAGAAACTGAAAAAGTGTTTTGCTCCGGGAAGTCATATTACACCCAAAGAGAAGTGGGCTTTATAAGCAGGACCCACCATACTGTTGGAATTACACAAATCATGTAAACATTATTTCAGTCTGTAGCTGTATAGTAATATATGCGTAGGTTAAATGGATTCTGCCACAATGAAGTTGTTCAATACAAATTAGACAAGGCGAGCTGTGCTAAGTGAATACTGGATAAACGATGAAAGTGAATTAGAAAACCAGGATGACTATATATATATATATATATATATATATATATATATATATATATATATATATATATATATATATATATATATATATATATATATATACACATATATATATATATACATATATATATACATATATATACATATATATATATATATATATATATATATATATATATATATATATATATGTGTGTGTGTGTGTGTGTGTGTGTATACATGTGTCTACATCTGATGGAGAGAGGCAGTTTCGTGCGATTTCGATGAAGATTATTATCATAAAAAGTGACATACCCTAGTAATTGAGAAACCCATATCGCGTAGCTAAAATGACTGTCTTATGTTTGTGTAGCGGCACTTCAATACCGCCTATGTATGAGCACGTGTACGTTTTGTATTTAATTTATTTCTTTGGAAGCACATATATCCTCGCTGTACCTCACACTATGTGATTGATGCAACGAATTTCGTTGGTGTTGGGTGTTAACTAACCCACGCCAAGGACAGCTATCCATTTATGGACTGTATCATGGCAACTGACATCTACAATTGTAATTCAAAGTGCGCTTGGGCCATTTTTAACAGGAAAATCTTCAAATATTGTATATCACTACCTGAGTCGCAGAGGGGTATGTTACAAGTCTCCAAACGAAGTGCGTTGTTGGTGGTAAAGCACCACGGGATGCCATCCCTGTTCGGATTTCGACAGTAGTTAGAAGCTAAGGTGCGATTGTTACTATCATTAGGAAATGATTTATCGGTGAAAGTGTGCACATGAGGTTCTTGCTTGTCCCACCTTTGGCAGAGTTTTCCGCTTACAGTATGATTTATAACGCCGTTATAGGACAATCCTTGTTTGGTCAACATACACTCTGAAAGTACAAAACAAGATATGCACAACCCGGTATATGTGGAACGAACATTGACAGAGATCGTGCCTTAATAAGAGACTTTTGACATTTTTCCATCTTAACATCTGACAAAAACTATAACAGATAGAAATATCCTTCTTACTGCTTATTATCCGCTTTTTTTCTTTAGCTAGTGACAATTGAATAAAAGGCACAATGTAGGACGCTCGCTAAAGCTATTAAATATAAGATCTTGACAAGTAAGAGAGAAAGCAATGTCATTCCAATGTCTCTACACGTTTTTTGGCCATATTGTACGTGATAAATCTTTACTAAAATTCGTGCTTTTTAAATTATGCCGATCAGAAGCAACTTGAATTTTGAAAAATACAAAGGCGAAATATTCCATTTAACTTTCACCCTTAAATTCCACTTTGGAGGTATACCAATGTAAATGTTATTCTAAGCTCAGCGGGATTTTTTTCGCTCTGATTGTTCGTTTTCCTGTAGGCGACAGACATTATTGCAAGTTGGTCCTAACTTCGATGTACATTGATAATATCTAATCATAGCACACACTTGACAACCTTATTTAAGTAATTTGGTAAAACAAAGCAAAGGGGTGTTGCTCAGTACTATACTTGGAATTTGGGAACGTTTTGTGCAGCGTTGCCAACATAAAATGCAGTCGTATTCCAAAGCCTGTAATAATATAACTAAAACCCAAAATTCGAAACTTGTATCTTTAAAAATACATCATTCTACACATTCAAATGTTCAAATACCCCCTCCACCTGGGCACTGCACATACACTGTGTGTGTGGCACGAATTGACCCCTACAGTCTGGATTGAAAATGGTAGTACACCTGATACTGTATTCGTACGATATATCTGCTCTCTAGCATTGATAGCAAGTTGCACTAACTCTCTTTTTGAATTATAGCCAAGAAAAAGACACCAAACATGTGTAGGGGTGTACAGGGTAGCACTTCCGGCCTGAGGTTGCCTAAAATGGATATATTGTATAGCTACCTTGTCTAAAAATGCGCTCACAGACATAGAGAGCTTGATATTGTGTGATGCAAAGTATCTGGTGCCAGCCCGCCTCTGTCATGGCAACACAGTCGGTGAAATCTTCCGTTGTCCATTGTTCTGGCCTCTGTCTGTCCACTGCAATTAGCCTGTTGCTGGCCCATTTAGAGAAGGTCATTGCCTTCCCTCTGGACCAGTGAAATGATCCTTCCACTCCTTGGTCAGTCAAGCCTGTAAGTCAGAATGGTGTAAACACTGAACACTGCTCAACACATTGTTTATCGCTTCGGGTTTCTTTACTTGTTTATGCACTCACTTTATTCATGCATTTATGCATTCATTTATTGTTTCATTTTTTCTGATCTTATATGCTTGTGCCAAAGAAACTCCATAAAGATTAAATCACCCACAGTTTCCCTTGGAAATGCTGAGATATGCTCTGCCACGCAATGCCATCTGCAGTCAGGTGGTGGTGAGAAAGTGCGTGCTTGGCTGGTTGTGGGAAAGGAGTCGATTGCCACGCCTTTCGAAACAATCTTATCTCACCTGGGGATATTATGCCAGCATGACAGCACGAAATGGAGGGTATGTAGGAGCTAGAAGTGACTTGTTTCAATTGGTGATAACATATACTAATCTCATGATCAATAATTGGGAATACAGTTGTCACAATGTAGCTTCAGTCAATTCGTATAAATAGTCAAGACTGCCATAGACAGCCAGTACACAGCATTCACAGACAGACAGACAGTCAGACAGACAGACAGACAGACACACAGACAGGCAGGCAGGCAGGCAGACAGACAGAAAGACAGACAGACAGACAGACAGATAGATAGACAGATAGATAGATAGGGCAGATAGTTAGATAGATAGATAGATAGATAGATTAGATAGATAGATAGATAGATAGATAGATAGATAGATAGAAAGATAGATAGATAGATAGATAGATAGATAGATAGATAGATAGATAGATAGATAGATAGATAGATAGATAGATAGATAGATAGATAGATAGATAGATAGATAGATAGATAGATAGATAGATAGATAGATAGATAGATAGATAGATAGATAGATAGATCATACAGTATATTAGCCATTGTTACCTCATGTCGGAAAAAGAAGAGGTTATTACATTCCCAGAAGGCTGTCTTTGGACAACCTAATATATCCATTAGACAGTCTGAGGTGAGAAGGTGGGGGCCGTGAGGCAGAGACAGATCTCTCAATGGTACCCCACCAAAAAGAAGCTGGAACCCACTTTGTGGCTCCTTCTAAGGGATAGAATGATAAGCATGCATGATATATATATTTTGATGACTAAAGGGTAAATATTAATAGTATTTACATAAACATTAAGCGCCTGTGAATAACTGGTATTGCTTTCTTGCTGTCACAGTCACCTCAAAACGTACTATGGTTTACATTGTCCAGCAGTTATAGATAATCAGTAGCGGAAAATAGTTACGTCGTGTCACGGACAAATGAGAACTTTCATGTAACCGGAGATTGTTTCTTAATGACTCCCCAGGTCTACGGAAAGCAGATACTCTAGCTGCTGTTTTGATATTGTACATATATATATATATATATATATATAAAGTGTATAGTGGCTTTTCTATTTCAATTATAATAAAAGCTCTCAACACCAGATTTTGGTAGCTTTCGACCTCACGGCCTTCCTCAGCGAAAATGACTGACTGGACAAAAATAACGTTACATAGGTAGCACGTTATTTAACGTCAATAATCATGCAACGCACGCTTAATGCAGGTTCAGATTTTACGTCCTGCGTACCATAGGTCTAATGCCACCACCAGCTATTTATCCCATTCCTAAAAATGAAAAGAAAAAGTTTTTCAACTTGTAAAATCATTCACCGATATTTAGTCGATTTGGCTTATATGTAATTATTCAATATTTCTTCCACAGTTTTTTTGTCGTTCACCGATATGTTTCGTGCTTGTAGATTTTCTCAATTCCGATCACCCTGAAGTCATCAATTAAGTGTCCATTGCTAAAAACATGCTGGCACATGGGGTCATAATATTGCCTTCTAATTCTTGAAAAATTCAATAACATGCGTTGGTAAAAAGGTCCTTCTGTTTAATCTTTGTCCAGTAAATCATTTTCGTTGAGGCAGGCCGTGAGGTCTAAAGCTACGAAAAAATGGTGTTGACAGCTTTTATTGTTATAATTATAATATATATATATATATATATATATATATATATATATATATATATATATATATATATATATATATATATATATATATATATATATATATATAATTATCGTTGCGGTCATGTGATTTTTACAGCAATCCCATCAATCATTAGGTAACGAGCACATTATCGCAGACACTTGAAATCCTAGACCTGGGGTGGGGGCAGCCAACGTCTGATTTATGATCACGCCTTTAGGCTTTATGGCACTTTTACCCCTCACATTTACTATTTCACACATAGTATACAGGGTCTCCCTCTGTCAGCTAGTCTAAGACCTAATGTGGGTCATCAGGGACGATGGGCACCACACAGGCGGAGGCTCTGCCAGACTTGATGGATTGTTACTATGTCAAATTCAGCTTATACATTTATGCAACTTATGAGAGTAGACAATATAGAAACTATTGATAATTTGTCTTGATTTTTATTTGAAGCTTTCAAGATATTCGAAAGGAGATCTATGTAAAGATAAGAGAGACACCAAGTGTCATTCTCAACATGATTTCACTGTTATGTAATCATGGATGTCTTGTAGGCCGGAGGCCTAAAAATACCGGAATAAAGTCTCTATGTATTTATAGAAATGGGCAGCACACAGGCGGAGGACCTGGGTTGAAGCTGAATTTTGTATATTATAAATAAAATTACGGTCGCAGAGTGGGTCAACTCTGCGGACAATATCAGTCTCAACTCGCTTTCGTGGGAATTAGCAAACTTAAGGCAGTCTAGAAGTTCGAATTGAGTCCTTACTCCTGCAACGGCGACAAAACATATATATATATATATATATATATATATATATATATATATATATATATATATATATATATATATATATATATATATATATGTATATACATAAAGATATATCATACAAGATACTGGTCATTGTTACGTCATGTAAAAAAAAGTAAGTGGTTATTTGAAAGTGACAAGCAACAGATTTGGATTTTGTATCAGGTTTACGTTAAGGAACACTTTGAATGAACATATTGAAGTAGATTAGGTAGCAGGCTTCTAGGTCATTGAATAAAACGTCAGTGAAGTAGGTAATATGTAATAATCCTGATAGATCTTTAGAACGCTTCCTAAGAGTATAAAGTAATAGGAGACATTTATATTTAACTGCGATCCTGCTCACTTCCTGTGTTGCCGGGGCAACAGACTGCTTCTTGCACCATGATCAGGCCAGATGCTTGCACCGTGATCAGGGCAGATTTGTATTATATACTGTATAAACATCCATAAATGACATCTTTTCAACCAAAACAGAGCCCATTTGTAATCAATTTAGGCATCCTTTGTGTTTCAAATATATGTTAAAACGTTTTCTTAAGATTATTCTGTGTTTGTGTTGTGTATTTTATTGAGAAAGTACTTTTGATCATGCAAAATTCATAGATCTGCAGGTGGCTCCCTCTTTTGCTCAATAGGTGTTAGAGTAGGACCGCATTTAAAAATGAATGTATCCTATTTAAGCGGAGAATATAGAAGGTTAGAGCAGGAAGAACAGATCCCAATGCTGCGAAGCATAGAGGACCTATTCTCTACAGTAGAACTGAGCCAGTAATTACGTGTATAATATAATCTCCCGTCAATTGCGTCTTTTTCATAACCCCTGAAGCAATATACTTTGTTTGCACCTGTTCACTTTAATATCCTGCCCAAAACGACTGTTAGCGTCATATGAAGTCCAGTTGTATCTTGCCAGGCGACTTTTGCCCTTTAATACTTGAAATTATTTTTAATGCCTATGACATAAAAATTATCAATTTAACAAAATATTTTATGCAGACCTGAGATAATGAAATTTCATCCAGAAATGGTTCATGTCTGTTAATTAGATATATAGTAAATCCAAAGTGGCATTACAATACATGGAAAGTCATGAAAAAAATATGTTTGTAAATCTTTTTCACTGTTTTGCGAGTGTCCGAAACACGACAGCAGCCTGTCAGCAGAGAGATTCCAATGTACATATTTGGTCTTTTGGTCCCTCACCAATGAATGTTAGGTTTCCTGTTTCATTATATATAAAGTGATATTCTTCTTCGCTTTCAAAGTCAACTAAATGTCCTTTTCTCTTCTGGCAGTCCTCCTCAGCAGCAATCCATGAGATGCCAGACGGTCCTGGTTGTACCACAATGTATTTGCTAGCCCGCCATGAAAACTCCCGAACACTATCTTTAAGCAGCATAATGAAAGTGCATGAACATGTACATAATATCGCAATTGGATAATGGAAAAATATTACTAAATTTGCTTGAATGAAAGCATATCAAAATGTATACAATATTGCAATGGAATAACTAAAACATACAACTGAATTTGCTTAATTTAACATTTTTTAAGTTTGTAGGATGGCAACAACTTATGATGTTTTACATACTGTACGAGCTTATATAAGATTAAGCCCGGAAAGCGTAAGAAGCAAATTAATAGAAAAAAAAGTGGTAAAGCAAAGCAGTCTTATCTTTCATGATGATTCATAAGGTACTGATTTGACGAATATTTGATCTGCCGCTTTAAAATAATATATCAAAACAGTATGACAGTAAAAACATAATGACGCCAAGGAAGATCCCCATCTCGTTCTGCGCACAACTTACATGTGTCATTGTTTCCATAACAAAGTAGCTTGGACTTGTTATCTCCGTTTTCTTCCATCCGATTTGCCAGATTTCTAAAATTTGTCATATTTTGTCTGACAGCCTCCATAGCCCATAAATTCCAAACAGCTACAAGACGTGGGTTGTTAAGAGGAGCAGCCAGGCCACTCTCGAGACATCCGGCATCTTTCCACCACGAATCCAGACAATTGATGTGGTATGGACCAGGAAGTTTCTTATAGCCAGGCTGTTTACGTGTATCACACTCTGCTGCAAGGCAATTTATTTATTTATTTATTTATTTATTTATTTATTTATTTATTTATTTATTTATTTATTCATTGATTAATTGATTAATTAATTAATTTATTTATTTATTCATTTATTTATTTATTTATTTATCTATTATCTATCTATATATCTATCTATCTATTTATCTATCTATCTATCTATCCATCTATTTATTTATTTATTTATTTATTTATTTATTTGTTCGTTCGTTCGCTCATTTATTGAATGATCCTTTTTTTAATGGGAACTCTTTGACACGACTGTTTGCCGTAAATGTGATATTTAGTAAATGCATTTCTACATTTAGAGTAAAAATAGTTTGATCGCTAAAAATGAATATGGCTGTAAGGATGGTGGATTTGTGACTTATGCGACATCTACAATATACCTTCTACAATTATGTCACTATAATACCTCTATTTATAAGATACTTCATATACAGATTCTTATACATTGCGATTAAAGTCGTGAGGTCACCACTGACTGATATAGCTTTCATTTTCATCTTCGTTACATCCCTTCCATCAGCCCTTTGCGTTACTTTTATTTTCGATTTGTAAAAGCTATAAGTGTGGATTCTCCACTAGTATGCATCTTACTTGCCAAGTTGCGACCAAAGCATATCAACTTGTAAATATCTTTATTTTCGTCTGCAAACGTCTTGTACGTGGTCATGCGTTTCTTCACTGATCCAATATCCAGTGATTGCCATTTAATTTGGTTGGACAAGTTTTTTGCTGGACTGCCCAGCCCGGCGTCCAGGCAGCCCGTATCTCTCCACCACTTTTTAAGGCAGGTCAGGTGATGGGGACCTCTGTTACTGTCTGATTTATAGCAGTCCACTACCAACACGGGTCTGTGTTCATAATCTAAAACACATTTATTGCAAATAATAAAGCTCCATCGTCTTATGAAAAATATGAATACAATTAAGAAATTAAATTTATCCTTTACTATATCACATGAAAACATAGATGAAAATTTTGGTGAGTCACAGCTTGTTGGTGTGATCAGAAACGAAGAAATCATGCCAAACGTGAAGCGGGATGGTGGTCCAGATTTGATCTTCGTTTCAAACCTTTCTATGTATGAGCTCCATGTGACGATGTTGTGGTTTTAGGCCCATCCGCTACCATCTTATTAGCGCAAATAATTGACTGCACAGATGAATACACAATATTTTATTGCAGATATGACCCTATGTTGGTCATTGAAAGCATAGATGTTCCAGGTACAACCGTTTTACCCACTCCTCCTCCCCCCCCCCCCCCCGCGCATATTAGCACGGAAGCTTGACCGACTGAACGATACGAGCGCCTGTGGTCGTGACAAAGCTTGGAAGCTGCTTCGAAATATTAAAGATACAGTAAGCAACACCCTGAGACACCTGCTTTGCGTCAGTATCCATGGGAAACAAGACTTGTCATCACGTTTACGCAGCCCCTCTGTTCTTCCAGGCCTTTCAGTTACTTTAATAGCCATATTCCAAGGTCCAAACAACACGAGGACTGTGCTTGTCTGACCTTGCGTGCAGCAAATGAAATGGTCCTGTGATCCCTCGTTAGGTCACTTTTCTTGAAGAATACCGTGCACAAATATTAAGTTACGGGCTCAAGAGTCAAAGTCCTGGCTCAACCAGTTTTCAAATTATCAAGTGAACAGTTAAATGCGTGAAAGTGACCCTTTGACCATGGTATTAAAGGCAAGTTCACTCGGGTACTGTGTAAATCTAACCCACATGGAGGATGTGCGGCATCAGTCCTAGCCAAAATAGTTCCCATGTCATCAAGCCAGCAGTAAAGATTTGTAACTAGTCGTGTGACCTTGAAATGAGGTCAAGGTCATCATCGTAATATGCAAGTCTACCGTTTATACCTCGACTTGTTACTACGCAATCTCAAAGTAATTGTCCAAGCGCTGTTGGTGAAAAAATAAGAGCTGGACTCGCCCAAAGTACATCTCTGACAGGTTTGACGTAGATCTGCCTGACGGCTTGTTGTCAAAATGTGAATTACCATTACAATTTTTATTGACGTATAAAATAATCAATAAGAATGTATGCATTAACCTGTAAGTGCCCAAAGTTAAAAAAAGGAGGGATCCAAAGTGATATCACATAATGAAAGTTTTTATTACTTCCAGAAGGAGCCTTTGTACCAATTTAAGCATGATCTGAAGACGATTTTTGAAAAATTAACTATTGCAAAAATACACAAATATTAATTTCTAATCAGAAAAAATACAGCGCCACCTGTTGAACAATTAAAGGTCTATGGGTACCCAGGAGTATTCCCATACAATTTTAAAACTAAGAGATTTCGCAGATATTTGTCGGATTTTGCCAAACAAATAAACGAACAACCACTGCAAGGTGACCCTTGGAACAAACGCAGTTGAGACTTATCCAAGGGACATCTAAACAATATCAAGAATATATGGATGACGTTTTTAAGGAACCAGCCATAAACTTACATTACCGTTGCAATCTCCATCGACTTACGTAGAACTAGCAATCACAAGGAACAAAGCAATTCCGCACAACACTCAAACTGAAATATTTGCTAAAAGCTAGGGATCAATGGCAACGCCAATTAGTGACCAATCTTATTTATACAAAGGATCATTTCCAATTTGTTTCGGCATAACCCGAAGGATCGTTTTGTGGAATAAGTAGAATAAGACATAGTCACAAAAATTCATTAAAAAATGAAAGTAATAGCAGCGCTACCTGGTAAGCAAATTAAGGTTAAGGGTAACCCACAAGTGCCCCTTTGCAATTTTGAGGAAACGGGTACGAAAAAAAAAACCAAAAAAGGATAAAATTCCGAAACTCAATGGTACCTGACCATGCCGACACATGTATAATTGAACATAAAATCCACATTTTACTTTCATATAAGTTTTGCAGGTGTAGCTGATATTTATTGTGGGGTCGTATGTGTATTCGGTCTCCCGCGTAGCAGAAACGTGGTTGCATTTTACAGTAATTTTGAGTGCTGACTTACCTGACACAACGACGTCATCAATTGCGATATCACTCTGCCAGGAGCTGCCTACCTTTCCCTCAAATAACAGCTGAAAATACCAGATATTGTAAGATTGTGTTTCACATCAGCATCCAATGATTCTTATGTGTATGTTTAACTTTTTTTTTTAAATGTATAACGGTAAGCATTCAACGTTGTTACTAATCAATTCTTTAAGTATACAACATGTACAACCCAATGACATATTGAAACAGAAATACTTGCAAGCAACATGAAGACTACGTTGGTTTATAATGATCCTATATCTCTGGAAATAGATATAGGTAAATCTAATGGCGGCCAAGTAGATTAATATGGAGTGCAAAAGACAGATGATCCTACCGAGGTTGGTTGAGTAAATTTTGTTTGGAGATCGACCGCAAACCAACGATTTCCATTGTCGCCTTTCATGCTGGTTAGTTCCATTTCTATGTCAGCTGACCTTGTCAGGACTCTTAGCTGGCCCATATTGTTTCCGTACATATGCACATAAAACTGAATGTATACATCTCCTATTATGCTGATGGCCGGAGATATCAGACGAGCTGTGTCACCACGTTTACGCGGGTGGGATGATTCGATGTACACATAAAAACCTGTCAAGTAATACACAATTATGACGATGATAATGATAATGACCATGATTATAACTATAATGGTAATAACTTCATACTTTCTTCAGAGTATATGAGAGAATATAACAGTAAAATATGACATTTAGTAATTCTCTGATCACAAAACAAATGAGCTGATGTGGTGACATCAGTTCCATTTCATGGGAGACTTTCAGCAGCCGACTCAACAACATACGAGAAACACTTGTAGACAATGAGACTAAATTCAAACTTTGTAGGATATTTTATGTTAGGTAATGAATGACAGCTTAGTCTATGATGTAATAAGTGTGTGTGAAATATTTTCGGCAATCACAAAGGGCTAAAAAGTCTGATGTTTTCTTGATTGATTGGCTATCTCACGGAACAACATATACGTCAGGTGTAAACTTTCCACATGTATTCCAGTTTTTGATCACAGTTCAGAACATTTAGCAAGCTCCATCAGACGATATATGTATGGTACCTTCCTTATCTCACACTATTTTTAAAAGTACTTTCCATAAACACAGTTCTATTCGATTACACTTCCCTGTGGATTCTGATATGTGTGCCTTTTCTTGCAATTGTTTGTCCTCATATTCTATCAAGTTTGTGCAGAGTGAGACATCAATCCATGGTCAACTCGGGATACCCACATCATAGACTTCCTGCTTCAGTAGCATATCCTTGGGAAGACCTTGAGGAAAGTGGAATGGTTCCATACTACTATCCTGCACCCTTACCCTTGTCCTGAATAGTCAGATTGCGGAAGACCCTTACCTGGCTGCACTCATTGCCTCCTTTTACGGACAGACCAACACCTTGGCAGGTTCTCCCTCAGTGGGCCCTCATGCTAGTTTTGCCCATGCTTAAGAGGTGGCCGTGCATGACGACACTTTCATTGTGGTTGCCGATAATATATATAATGTATAATTGGTATGTCTACCTTGGACTTTCTGGATTCTGCCTTTGCTTGTTTGATGGCTAACAAAATGAATATGCATGGTTCTTGTTTGCTCAGAATTTTGGTGTAGTTTCTCCGGCATCATTGAAAACTTATGTTCACTTCTATTTTTCATGGCAGTTATTGAATTATGTTATCACTGTGGCGTCTTGTTGCATTATTGCCATTAGATGTTGGTTGACAATGTATTGCTTGGTGGATATTCAATTCTTGCCATACATATGGTGATATTCATGTTGATAGCCTGTCAATGTTTGGACTGTTTTTGACTTGGCCTAGTTTTTGGACAACGATGTTAACATGTAATGGTCCCAAACTATTTGACCAGCTTGAGCACCCTACTATGGTGGACCTCAAGTTCTGGATGTGGACAACTTTTTCCTCATTAACACTCGCATCTGGGAATAGATGAAGTAAGATCCATGCCTTAGTGCATGACCGAATCCAATGGTTACATGACCACTCCTTAAAAGGATTCATCCTTCATGCTATGGATATATCTCTTCCCCTAGAGAAAAGAGCTTTGTGCCCTTTCATAGCCCTACACTGATATTTTCAGTGCACTGAGAGGTTTTGTGGAGATAGGGCACTTTTGTTCCTCCCCATTGATCACTCCAAATGAGAACATACAGTTGGCAGAAATATTTTATTGTTGATCAAACAGAACGTGTTTGAAGCCTATAAGACAGTGCAGCACCACCCGGCAGTTCTCAAGAAATTTACTCCCAGGGCTCACGAGGTATGAGCCTTCATTGCCCCCTAGCAGGCCATTCGGAATGTCAGAGTAGTTCACATTCTTGGGGCATGTCACTGGAGGTCTCCACTCACGTTTGCCGAGTACTACCTTTAGGACATGCTCAACTTGGAGGAAGGCATTTATGCCTTTGCTGGCATGGACAGCTCCTTTGCTTAAGTCTGTCCTTTTGGTAGGGCCCTTTTACTATTTTGTCTCTGGGCAGCCTCTATCTGCTGTTCTAGCACCTACAGAGCTGTGGTATAAGTCCATTAAATCCCTGTTTCTTAACAGGTTTTAGATTGCAAATGACCAAAACATTATTGACATTGAACTTATATGACCATCCCCCAGTGTTATTGCCATTTTGTCTGAGAGCCAAACAGCTTCCACCTATGCCCGGGAGCTTGACTATCAGACATGAATCGAATATGGCTCCTCAAGCTAGAAGCCAGTTCCAGTCTTGGTGTACCACTGGGAAGCCTACTTGGTTTGACAGCCGGTCAGCAAGGAGGGGATCCTGCCTAACGGCTCGGGATCCTG
>OZ026621.1:63986974-64231974 GCA_964020975.1 Hermodice carunculata
AGACCGTAAACTGTATCGCAAGTTTGTAACCTTGATTCCTTTCTGCATTCTCAGAGGGATAAATTTAAATGGCGCCAATTTGCTTTTTCTTCCTTTTTTTTTTTTTTCTTTAAGGTGGAAATAAGTTGTCAATTATGAGACATTTCTGAAATATTCAAAGGCAGCTCTGTCAAAATATGGCACAGATTCCTTTTCTCGTTATTGCTCGTGCTGTTGGGATCATGTTTTCATTATCAGAGCTCTGGTAAATTATGATTGGCACCGAGATGGAGGCTCGGTGTCTGACACATTTAAATCGGAGTGCACTACGCATGTTTAAGACAAAACGGCAGTAAAAATTTTCATTCTCTTAATGCGCAGGCTGGCCACTTCCTTCGTAAACTATGAGAATGTAAGGCTTAATTGCTTTATATCGGCATGCAGAGCAAGACTGGCTCATCGTGAGAAGAGTTTAACAAGTCTGTCGACAAAGTGGACTGGTGTATGTGTTGACAAGAGATTCCCCATGAAGTTCCTGCAACAGTTAGCATACTGACTCTAGCGCTTTGTCGATATCCTTCTGGCGAAAATCAATGAGTACCACATGTACTTTCTCTACGAATTTGAGGTACTGCGCATCGCGCAGTATTCATCGTCCTTATATATATATATATATATATATATATATATATATATATATATATATATATATATATATATATATATATATATATATATGTATATATAGATAGATAGATAGATAGATAGATAGATAGATAGATAGATATAGATATGTGTGTGTATGTGAGAGAGGCAGAGAGACAGACAGACAGACAGACAGACAGACAGAGAGAGACAGAGAGGTCTTTCGTTGAGGACGTTTCAAAAACTTGAACGCATGAACCACGCCTCAAGTTTGGGATTGATATCGTGAAAATAAGACCTCTGTAGATCGTGGTTGTTTTTACAATGCCAGGTCTATTATTTTGGAATGTAAATAATGTAACACTACATGAGTGGTGGAAATTAGGGGACGACCGAGTGATTTTTGGTCGTGTGGTGATTATGATGAACTTAATCTTCGGTGGACACTAGTACCACTTAGAGGTAAATTCAGGTAGAATGGAAAAGGTACCTCAAGAATCAAGATTTTTCCTTTCTGTAGTCAGAACACAGTAGCAAATTTGAAACACTTTGTCCTACATTACCCTAGACAGAATATAAAACCCATCCATAAAAGGCAGGCTTGACTCGTTTAGACGAGCGTAGTATTTACACTTGAGACCAGTAAGTCACATTTACGCATCATGATATAGTTCTATAAACATCTCACCTGGTCCATGTAAACAGTGCTGTTAAGTCATCTGTGAAATTGCACATGTCTTGATCAAAGTTGCAGCGAAATGGTCCAATAAAAATCATTGGTGGTGGAGTAGCTGTGAAGCAGATAATTGGATGTTATTATATCCATAAACATGGCTTGGCACTTTTAGTTGTTACTTTCAAGTATCATCAGGGTTTATTTTCAGAAAAAAAGTGCATGCATAGAATTGTTACACTCATGTTTAAGCTCCTCTCGATCAAATTTAGGACAGACGTGGTGCAAATGTAAAGCATTGCAAAACCACAGCCAATGGGAATTGTACACACGATTGCAATACATCGTAATGAGTACGTTAGGGTACATTCAAACCCCGTAAAATGAATTTACCAAAGAAAATCTATCAGGAGCTTCACTGCACAAATAAGGAGGATACAGCACAAAAACAATGCGTACATATCTCTGTGGTATGCGAATACCATAACGTGGTGTCACAATTTCTGCGTACAGTATGATGCACTGCCGGTTACCAACATGTTTAAAAGATGGACGGGGAAAAAACAGCACTCGTTAAGTACGTTGCAAAGATTAAATATGCAAAGAGACACCAGTGACTACCTATTCCTACTGCGTCAAACAGTTTAAACTCGTGTGTCGCATTAATATAAGTATAAACTAATACTCCAGGCTGTGGTCATTGTAGTCATCTCCGATGCTTCATTCTATTGCAGTTAGTAGCTATATTTACAAGACACAATCTTCTTCCTTTCATGTAACAGGAACTTACTGTGAGACAGTCCCTGTCGATAGCCGCTTGTATTGTAAACATATACACACAGCATGCAAAATACTCTACAGCCACAATTTACACGAAAATCGAATTGAACATGTCTGCATAATAATAATTGTGTAATTACAACACTGATAAAGCAATAGAGATAAAGATAGCAATGGCCCAGTGCCACTCATAAATTTACAGCGAGGTTGCTGTCTTTGTAAACGACCCCAGAAGCCCCCCCCCCCCAAAAAAAAACATTTTCTGCAGAAGAAATGTAGCCCACTGATGAGGACTGCCATTGTGACACAGAATTATGTAGTTCTAAGTCAAATTCTGCTTCTTGTGTACCAAAAATGCGTGTGCCAATATGTACCCGTTTCCTGGTCTTGTCACATCTTATTTTAAGAGAATAAATACAAATATTACCTAAAAACAGATAAAAGTAAATCCGTACCACGAACAAGAGCACGTACCTAAATACTAAATGTTGTTTTATGATCGGCAAAATTTAAAAACTCACACATATGGGTATCACAACACATGCTACATGTAAGTAAGATTGAAAAGGCTGCGAACACATGGGTAAACATTTATCAATTATCAGTCCCATATCTGCCCATATACTATTGTGGGAGTTGTTTTGCCAGAAAATCATATTGCATCCACTTACTTATATTTACACTTTTAATAAGATATAATGAATCCAGCAAATTGTATTTTGTAACTGATGTAGGTTGTTCTTATCTTTTTTCTGTCGATTTTCCCAAAATTGCTATGTGAGGGTAACGATATTGCTTGCACCGATTTTCCTCAATATGAAACAGAGCAAGCAGACACCTGTCTGTTTTAAATATTGTGACTAAGAGACTATTCAGTTTTGTGTGGGGTTTATCCATCAATTTTGCTATGCTAATACACGACATGAATTATGTATGAAGCAGTTTGACGAATCCATCAGAATATCTGTCGCTCCGTGAGGAATAGCGAGGGAGTCACTTGTGAGGAACTGCTGTCGATTTATGTGACCGATCTTACGGCAGCATGCCAGAATTATCAGGTCTCTTAGTCGATGAAAGTGACAAGCAAAGGTCCGCACGGTGCATTGCTTAATGATCTACAGCTCATGTAACTCTACAGCCAGTTCGGCTCTATAAACGGAGAAACAAAACATATTCTTCCTCAAGTGCACCGGTTTTGCAAACTTTTGCCTTCACTATGTAAGCACAATTCTTATTCAATATACATGGAGTTCTTGTGCCAATTCTGTGCAAGTTTGTGGCTTCGCCACGACAGGTCAGCTTCGGACTATACAACATAATGAAAAGAAATATTTGCTATGTTACTTCCAATTTTATATCTTTACTTGGGCGGGACTTTTTCCTAAGCTGTAGCCCCAAAAATAAGGATAATTAAAGCAAAGAAGCGCATGATAAAGAAACGTATTTTTAAAAACTACACTATAACCCTTGATCTTGCGCTGGGTCAAAACGACGAAAAATATTTAAAATATGACAAAACTAAGTTGTACACATTGTGATGCAGCAAACTGCAAACATACGGTCACTTCAGTGCAAAAAGCGGCCTATAAGCTACTTTATGAATGCAGACAGATATAACGTCGTTGGAGCTTGGACAGTATTTTTACTATGGCTTTTTAAACCAATTTTGAGACTATGGCATCAGATTACAGAATGAGAACTGCACAAGTGACATAGATGTCATCCCTTAAGATAATGAAAATGGAAACATTGTCATTTGCAGCGTATAATAGTTCCCAGGTTTATGGCAGCTTGTTTTTGGTAAGGTTTGTATATATCACTTGGACTTCACGGAATATATGTATTTGGGATCTGGAGACAAAGACTAACGGATAAAGCCCGCGCCAAGATAGAATGTTCACGGCTAGTCGCAGTATTCAAAATGTAGCATTCAGAGAACAGATTACCATCGGAGCCCACAATCTTTTTTCCTAAATTCTGCAGTTTTTTTTTCTTTGGAGATTTTGAGATTTCGCAATAGAATACTGCACATACAATTTTCATACTGTTGTTTATGAGATGGACGAGCCTTTTTGAATGTGTTCTTGGGGCAAGATCTGGTAACAGAGATCATTCACTGTGCGTCATACGGCCATCAAATAAATATTTCAAAAGTTTCATAACACGTTTAAAAATAATAGGAGGAAGCTGGTTTTCAACAGCTTTGTGGTCCCACTATAATATGCATCTTTGATAAAAAATTCAGTGAAGCTACGTTGGATCCTTGTGAAGATATTATGGTAACGTCGTCCCCCTGTGCACTACTCAGATGGCTTTGAAGATAAAAACTTAAAGCTTCATATGATGTTTATAAATACAAAGAGGAAGCTGTTTTTTTTGTTTTTGTTTTTTTTGAAAGGGAACCTGGTCCATAATATGATACATTTCTGATAAAAAGTTGGTGAAGCTGCGGTCAATATTTTAAGATATCGCGGTAACGTCGTCACGGTGGACGCCACCCAGCTCTCAAATAAATACATTCAAAGTTAAACAACAAAATTGTTTACAAAATCAGAAGAAGCCAGTTTTAAATATGAACCTTGTCCATTATAAGATTCATCTCTGATGAAGATTTGGTAAAGCTGTTACTGATACCTTTTTTTATTAGATATCTTGGTAACGTCGTCAGGCCTGTGGCCACTCAGACGTCTTTCCAATATATACATTAAAAGTTTCATAAAAGGGTAAAAATAGGTGAAAGAAGCTGGTTTTGAACAGGAATGTGGTCTATTATGGGGTAAACCTCTGATGGAAATTTGGTAAAGCTGCGGTTAATATTTTTTAGATATAGCGGTAACGACGCCAGGGTTGACGCCACTCAGACGGCTTTCAAATAAATACATGAAAAGTTTCATAACGAGATAAAAAATCAGTAGCAGCTGTTTTGGGGGGGGGGGGTTGTTTTGCTATTTCTGTTTTTTTTTTTTTTTTAGATGTCTTGGTAACGCCGACAGGGTAGACGCCTCTAAGACGACTTTCAAATCAATAGATCAAAAGTTCCATAATAAAAGTAAAAAAAAAAAAAAAAAAAAAAATCACGAGAAGCTGGGTTTAGATAGGATCCTGGTCCATTATAAGGTCCTTCTGTGACGAAAATTCTGTACAGCTCCGGTGAATATTTTTGAGATATTGCGGTAACGTCGACAAAATGGACAGACGGATGAACGACCGATAAACGGACAGACGGACGGATCAACGACGCAGGGGACGACAATACTCGCCGGCACTATGCGTGCAGGATCCACAAACGGTACTGAAGAGATTTTGGTCGTCCCAACCAAAGATGTAGATTTATATTACAAAAGCACATATCTTAAAACAAGATTTCATATAATTCCATGAGCTCTGCGTTCACCGCCAGCAACGTATTTGTACAGACACTTCACAGTAAGTTTGAGCCGGAATAAAGTACGTTGTATATGTGCCCATACATTTCATTCATTCAATGAAGTAAATACGCTTAGGATGTTCACTTAACATGTTACCTACTTTCGATATCACAGTCATCGTCGTCGTCGCCATCATCATCTACTACATGTAGTATTACAGGTTGTTATGGAGGAAACTCCGTCTCTGTGACTGGGTATATTAAATGTGAACATACTAAATCTTCGATTTTTTATTTAATTATAAAGGCCTAATACATATGCAGCTTTTTTCCCCTTTTAGTTATATCTGGCTCATTTGGCTGTATTATAATAGTCCAAATCTGGAGTTCAATGAAGCATTGTTGTTTTAGGCAACAACTGAATGTCATTTGACTTTTTAAGTTATCTTTACTTTCATTAACACCGGAGCAGTATCTATGCAACGCAGTTTGGGGGTGTAAAGTTCAGTTTGTTCAGTGCACGGACTTACCACAGTTGACCTTTTTTATTTGGCACAAAAACCTACAGTAGAGTCATGGCCGTGATCACGTGGAAATTGGCACATCCTTGCAGTGGTTTGCAAGATCGTGGCATCGCTCCACACAGCTGTTCACAACACTTGGCCATATAACACAATCCTGGTGAAAATAAGGCTCAGTCAATAGTGTTCTTTGTCACGGGTGGGACGCAATACGCCCCATCCACACAAGGCCAGCTATTGACTTGGGGCGTGCAATCATGATATGCCTTATGTACAATTTTGAACAAAAGGGTTTCAATTAACATGATATGGTATACATAGCTCACACCAGACTAAATATCATGCACAAACTGAACATAATATATGTATATATATTTATTTATATATATATATATATATATATATATATATATATATATATATATATATATATATATATATATATATATATATAAGGTGCTTTGTACTGCAATACATGTACATGTATGAAGTGCAGAATTACTTAGAGTGGTGCATAACAAAAAACAGTCAAATGTTAGAAAAATGTTTGACGTTGTGCTGAAATTTAACGTGCATAACGGCAATTTAACGTACGACATAGAGGAACATCGCAGTATCTCCAACGCACGTCTCGACGTGTTGTATAACACCAAGGCCCGCCAGGCTCTCCATCCGGATTTCTGCAATAGTTCTGGGCATTTTTTATGTCGTCCTCCGGAAAGTTTCGGGGGTTAGTTCTTGTGTGTTTGTGTGGAAACTGTGTGTCCCACCGCTGACATGTTATGCCAGACTTTGTTTGAGAGACAGTTCCTTTGTACTCTGCTCCTTTTATCGTAACCTTGCAGAAGAGCAGGCGATCTAGAAGTTGTATGTGCACATCCTTTCGTACCCTCTCTTTTCTACAGATTTTCCTTATTTTAATATCTACAGGCACATTCAAATTTAATCAAAGTTCTAGTGCTTTATATCTGGGTCATTGACCTAAGAAGTGGATACATACATACATACATACATACATACATACATACATACATACATACATACAAATGTACATACATAAATAGGTAAATACATACCTACATATAAGAAGTTAACATACACAATTTTACCAAATCTGAGTTTTAGATAAGGTTAAATCTTCACGTTGTGAACAAATCTAATATGCACACCTAGATACTTAAAATCTAGGTGGGTGTAAAGTCGTAAAAGCTCATTGGTGTCAACCGTAGATCCTTTTTACGATGTTGCATCTACCTACATTTTAGGTTTCTAGGTGTGCAGAGCTTCTTGTCGGTGTTTTAGTTCTCGCGCGGATTAACATGTCCCACCATGGATTTCGAACTTGCAATCCTGGCGGTAGATGCTCACGGTCTAAGCAACTAAGCTATAGCCACTAATAATACCAGTAGGAAATAAAAGAAGAGCATTTGTCGCTCTTGATCGGTAAACTGCTTCCTATTTCACACATAATTACACGCTGATTGTCAGATAAGGGAGAAAAGAGCGGAGATAAACGGCTGAAATATGGTGTTTCAGTTATGAACAGACCTGGGTCGTCAGAGAGAAGAGTGCTTTCCGGTTGATCATGTGAAATGTCATTCATTCTCGTCGTGTAAAACTCTTGCGTGTGTGTGTGGGGGGGGGGGGCATTGACCGCCATCTGATTTTTTTGATGACTGAAATAAAGGTATGAGGGAGGAACACACACCCGCCCCACACACACACAACAAACACACACACACACACACACACACACACACACAATTTTTAGCTGCGTTTTTAACAGAAATTCGAATGTGTCGTAGTATTCCAAAAAAACACATTTCAGATGGCGGTACAACCAGATCTAAAACTAGTAGTTTTCGCTACAGTGCGACAAATGGCGCTGTCAAAAGAAATGAGAATGGTGGTATTGACGACCGCACGGCCGTAACCCAATGTGAACGATTCTAGTATTTCCTCAGTCAGGTTGTTGTTTAGTCTGAAGATCCAATCGACTTCGAATTAGAATGAATGTCCAAAGAAATTTGGCAGACAATGGATCCTTGGGGGAACTAACCTAGCCAACCCTCCCACCACCCAACCCCATCGATAGGCAAGCTTTGCACAGTTCTGCCCTTTTTTTTCTTATCATACCAAGGAAAGGGTTGTATTTGCTTGGTTTAACTTATGATCCATACGAATTGCTCTTGGTCTATTTCACAGTCACACACAAGTACAAGTAACAACTAATTGAAATGCACTGGTTGATGATAATTAGCCAGTGGCGTCTTGTTCAACTTTGTAAAAGACGATAAACCAGAACGTAAACATCAAATAACTCAATCACCAAATAGTTTTTGAGGAATTTTATAGCATGCTCAAATACAAGTAAATTTTTTTATTACAGGAACATCCAAAATAAACATCACGTTAAAACTCAATACAATACCCCTTGGTCATAAAACCCTGTGGTAGCAATGTGATGCACATTTTATTTCATTTGTTTAGTACGTTTTCCTTTCTAGATAGTGCTTCGTTTATATTAATTCAATGTACCATCTGTATGTATTTTAGTTTCTATGTTTGCAGAGGTATAATGATGATGAGAATACTACTACTACTACTACTCTACTATTATTATCATTATTATTATTATTATTATTATTATTATTATTATTATTATTATTATTATTATTATTATTATTATTATGCAGGTGAACTGACACTTACCTGTGTATGTACTCACTGTATACTGTGGCGTGGTGACAGCTGTATAATTAGTTGGCTTGAGGGTACTCAACAAATGCCCCTTTGTTGGCTGCTTTGTGAAACCCTGGGTCGTTTTGGCTGGAGGTTTTTCATAAAAAGCGGCAAGACATAAGAGAAAAAGAATTAAAGCATATAAGTGCATCTGCTGTGCTCTCATAATGTATGGGATGCTAAAACAGAGTGGAGACCGTCTTGGTGACCCCTTCCTAATGTACTGTATAAACCATTGTGCACAATAACGTGCGGTGTTTTGTACACATTGTAGTTGAAAAATATCAAGTCAGTACTGTTTTTCCTTCGTGTGTCGAATCCACAATGCTATATTAACGACAGAGGTGGCATTGACAACGATATTGCTAATAACAGAATGTAAAGTACGTGTTCCGGTCCACTACCAGTCACTCTGTATTTTATACTATTTATGAAGATAGCCACACCATGGGCCTACTCGTGAAGTAACAATGTCATGATGCAATCACAGGGAACATGTTAGAACACGAGTTGTGGTCCGAATGTCCCCTTTGGCCTGTATATATTTAGGCCTATATATGTCTTCACCATGGGTATACTTATCTTAGGCCTTTATATACTTATATAAGTCTTCTACATGTGTACAGTTATTTGGTCATCCACAGATTCATAAGTGGAGGTAAAGACTTCAAAAGTTATAAGTGGAGGTAGTCATTTGATCTTTCATGCGAAAACATTTTAACCTGTGTTGGCCTAGAAAATGTGTTGACCAAAATATGTCGACCTGGGAATTGTGTTGATCAAAAATATGTTCACACGGGACGTATGTAGATCAAAAAATGCGTTGACCTGGAAACTTTTTTGACCAGAATGTATTGTCTTGAAAATTGTATGTTGATTAAGTATGTTGACCTAAAGATGCTGGCCTTGAGACTGGCGGTCTCAGAGGCAAGTTAGTCTGAATACTGTTGGCGTCAGAGAGGCTGTTCTGTTCTGAGAGCTATCGTTTTACATTGTATATTTAGTCTCTAAACCGACGATACATGTTGTTGCATCTTTGTAATGAAGACAACACATAATTCATAAGTTTGATGAGATAATTTCTATCCTCTATAAGTCAATCATTGTATGATACAATGCAATACAATCATATAATGGATTTTGGCTTTGCAGCCTCTACATCTTTATCTGAGATATATGTATATTTTTTTTATTAAATACCTACAATTCAGTCTCTAGACGCACTAGAGCAGAGATTGAAAGTCAATACAATATACAATTCAATACAATACAAGGCTATAAGGCTTTTATATATATATATATATTTTCACCGTCGGTATTTAAGGTCAATAAATACAAAGTCAGCTTAGAGTACACAGATTCACCTCAGCTTTTAGTGTCCATAGACCAAGGTGTCAGAACCATTGTCCAGCATGTACCGCCTGTCATCATGGAGGGTTGAGGGCAGCCCAATTATATTGAATTAACCCTGTATAGACAGTGATCATAACTTCGAATCTTCGCCATTTGTGTTATTCTGATCTGTACCCCCGAACAAGCACGCATCATAATTATCATGTCAAATATCCTTCTCAACCACACACTTGTTATGCCCTTACCCATGTTCTTTTCATCGTACATTGTTGGGAATACATTCAGAATTGAGACCCACAAACTCTCGGGGAGGAATGAAAAAAAAAGTTTCATCATTTCATTTTCCCTTACACTTTCCGATAAGCCACATCATTCAGGGGATGGGGCGCGGGATAGTTACTGACGTCATACAAGTCGGGGTCGTGTTGCATGTTGCCGTCCACGTCATCTGTCTGTACCTCATGGCTCAAACTGTCTGCATCTGTAAACAGCAGCTTAGCTCTTGGACCATTCTATATTTTCATGGGATTATAGTGAGAGTTTTACATCAATTCTTTGGAGATCGATATTCAAGATCGTGAATCCTATGTGAAGCGGCCGGGTCAAATAAACTTTGATTTTACCCGTATGTACAGAAGCCAGGTCTCAGCTGATGATACGTGAATTCTCCAACTTTGGTTTGGCTGCCAGCCTTTTCAGCTTTCAGGACAGTTGGCTAATTCAGCTCGCGTTACGTATATTCCGTAGGTTTTCCCTTGTTTTAATCGAAAACAGAATCGTTCGTCAATGTATAGAAACCCTTCTCAAAATCATTGTCAGCCTCTTTTCAATGCATAGTTGCAACCAGGTAGACTTCTAAATGCCAAAACTCTGTGAACTGCTCTCAGAGCCGCACGCCCTGGGCCAAATGGAACTTGCGATTTATACATGTACTAAATGGTGTGATTTGTCAGATAAGTTGGGTACTTCCTGTTTGGCTGAAATGTGCTTGATGATTAAGTTTTTTCATTAGGTTTTGAGAATAATCACATGTCATGTCAGTGTTCAACTTCATACTCTCAGGGACTAAGGGAGAGTCATTATGCAGATTAAGTAGGTTATTGGGATACACTCGATCACTTCTACATATATCCCTCTAGTACATAGTCAGCTATTTGTGTAACGTTAGTTGACCAATGGCTTCCTTGCTCAGCCAAATGAAGCAGTGAGTGGGTAAGGCCTGACTCATCCCTCAGCCATAAAGAGTATTAGCCCCAGGTACGTGATGTACTCGTCTGGCTGCTCGGGGTCATAATCGGTAAGGTGATGATTGTTGGCTCGGCTATCGGTAAGAAACAGTGGAAATTCCACTTCGCAGCCCGTTCTCAATGAATAAATACATGTTGTGGTTTGTCAGTAGTTCCAGTTGAATCCCAGTCATTTTCAAACAAGAATCCCAGGCTACCCAGGCGCTGTGTTAAAATGGCGTAAATCAAGACCATAGGAAATCATACAGACATCTCGCAAATGCTCCAATACGTCAACTTTGAAGAGAATATCAGTAAGTAGGTATAAGTCATGATAGTCCTCCATGGTCTTCATGTCAAACAGTCCGCAAATAGTTTTAGCATGGTCGTAGTCATCTTGGGATACGGGCGCGTCCGTCAAGTCATTAGAGGTAGTAAGCCAACCCGTGTTTTCATTCTGCGGCCGCAGGTTTTCGTCCACGGGGGTTCGCCACTTGTCTAAAAGAGGCCCCACGCGGTCCTTTAGGCAAAGTTTGATTCTACTCCAGAAGCCACTTTGAGAAATGTAGCTTAGTTTTCAGGAAAGCTCAAACGGCCTGTCCTAAAGTAAACAATAGCACTTTTTGGTAGCGACCTTTCTGGACCATCTGAATCTGACAAGGAGTTTTGAAAATCGAATTGCAAAGTTGTGGAAATCTGAGGTCAAAGGTGATTCTTTTGAAAAAAAAAGAAAGTGTAGAAGCTGCAGTTTATAATCTAGGACAACGTTATAATTTTTCAGAATAACAAAATTGAAACTTACCACAAAGTATCAGTATAATATGCTGTGCAAAATACATATGTCACGCTTGACCAACTTGCAGGCCAAGGTCATCTAAATTAGCTCTAATGGCAAAAATGTAAAAAAAAAAAAAAAAAAAAACTAAAATAAAATAAGGCATCCTTTATATTCCGCCTGTATTGCGAAATCTGTGGAAGAGGATTAAAATTGATATTATTCTAATGCGTTGAGGTGTATAGAAGAAAATAGTTTCAAAATATTGCGAATGGAACTTTTTTTACTTTATAATTTCTGAAATAAAAATGCCCTTAGAATTTCTAATTCTGTCTCAACCAGCATTCGGCTATTCCCATCCAAACTAGTTACAATTGAGATGCAAATGCCTAGCTGGAGTGCATATAAATGCATTGATCAGCACTAAAATTTCTGATGTTGCAAACATTAGTTACATGCCTTTACTTTGTGCTCTACCAACTAACATACCAGTTTTGTACACAACCTTTAAACATTTGTCTACTGTTACTCAAAAGCTAGGTATGGAACACTTTGTCGTGACTGCAGACCAAGCCATCTACAAAATTGCCAAAGATATTCAGTTGCAAAAGCCTGGTGAATTTGTCCATCTTGTATTGTGTATGGGTGGCTTCCACATTGTAATGAGCTTTATTGCCACTATTAAAAAACATCATGGATGGTTATGGTCTTGCAAAATTGCTGGAAAGATCTGATATTTATGGTTCAAAGAAAGTAAAAAAAAATCCTAAGTGTTAAATCCTACAGCAGAAGTGTCTGCTTGTACAAACTCTTCCGTTGTGCATTATGGCAACATTTATGGGAATCATTTGAGGATCATTGTGAGCAACGCAAGATATCTATTCAGTTTGTTGATGGGTTAGAGTCTTTGATCAAAGCTGTAGAGAAAGATGATGGTGACAGAGCAATGGCTGTTGTTGATAAACTAAATGCAGACTTTACATCTCTCGTGCAGCAATTGAATGTTTTAGAACACATGGATGTGCCAACTTCAAGACCTTTGTATTCTGGGATCAGCTGCTTCATCTGATAGATCTCTTGCTTAGTCTTATCAATGCAGATCGAGATGGCAATTGGCAACTTTTACTCGATTCGACTGCTGGTGTCATACCAGTTGTAACGACATCTGGTCAGACGAAGTGTGCCCAGGATTTACCACGATACTTTCATGACATGAAGTCACTGCCAGATGTAGCACCAGAGGTTCATGGGGACTTTGTCAGAGGAGCTTCGTAGTGAAAAAAGCATGTGGTAAATCCAACCAGGTTTTGCCAGATCTGGCACTTGAATATAGTGTAAATCATGATGCCAAGATATCAAGTAGCATCACAGGTATTACTATGAGGGAAGAACCTCTAAGAAGGCATAATTTGCCCCTAACAAAAACTGCTGAAAATGTCACAGTAATAAAGGGTATCAGTCATGTGACCATAGACACACAAAGTTTCCATCATGAGCCCAGCCCTTCAAATGTATTGGGGGGGGGGGGGGTCACAGTTTTTCAATTTGAAAGAGCTCAGAGCCCATTTACACTGCATGGTATCTGAGAGCTCAGCTAACAGCTACCCACTGAAAATGCCTACGAACAGCACATGCTTAGAGCTGTGTATCAGATATATAACTGGAAGAGAGCACTTGCCTCTGATACCCAGCTACCATCTGTAACAGACTATGGGTGGTCTCAAGAAGGTTACAAGCTGCCAAGATATTTGAACCAGCCACGTTCACCTCCAAATTCTCATAAAGCTGGCATCTTGTCATTCCCAGAGAAGACACTGTGGCAAATCTTGTCCTTGCTTAAAAACTGGACCCTGCACACTTGCGTGTTTGTGTGGTGGAAAGGCAGGCAAATGTGACAGGCTTAAACAATATAAACTATATAATAGTGCTGATTCTGACCCAGACACAGAGGACATAGTTTAGGTTCTGGTGAACGTTGCTTCTAACATATCATTTCATGTTTAGTCTTTGCATGGGCAAACTTGCAGTCTTAGGGTGGCTCATGTCTTTCTCCTGGTACCGTTAAAACTTTTCTTGGAAATAATTAGTTCTTTCCTTTTCTGAGTGTGCTTGCTTTTGTGCTGCAAATTCATATATTAGCTGCTATTACAGTTGAACCTTCCATTCATGAAATAAATGTACTTATTCAGAGTTTCCCCAGCTGTTAATTCTTTTACAGTTTTACTCGTATTCTTACAGAGCGAAGCTGCCTGTCGCGTGCTTTGTTTTCGATTGGTGATTAGCTTTTAAACCATTAAACTGCTCTTAATGAATTGGATGTCATTCTAACATGTATAGGTTTCTTTGAAACAAGCCTTTGATCCTATCAGAATAATATTGTTTTTTTTAAATTGGGAAAATACCCTTCTAGTACGATTGCTCAGTTCTTTCTATGCACAAATACATAGAATTGTATGTTTTCGAATACAGCATGACATATTTTCATTATTGTTTAATCTAAAATTATGGCATAACTTCTGTACTTTATTATGTATGACCTTGACCTTAGTTTGTATTTTCACGTTGAATCAGATATCCAGTACTACAGACTTGTTGAAGTCAATATTAATGTTCATTTTATGTGCCAATGATAACTGCTGCTTCACAAATTTTCATCATCATTTTAAGAACTGGTGTGAAAGTGCACAAGCTTAATGACATGTAAGTCGCTTTTAAAAAATCGTAAAAGATATTTAAATTAGTGAAAGCAGCACATGGAGTTAAGAAAATATTATCAGGTATCCAAAAAGTTAGTTTTGATTCTATCAAAACATCTTTCCAAGGCTCCGAGGTAAATCGAAACGCATGCAAATCGATTTTAATGCAATTCAGCCATATTGGCTCTATTTTATGACCTTGACTCCATTATAGACTAGTGACAACATCTTGCAAAACAAATGCACATTTGTTGTAATCAATTCTAATGTTCATAATAACTACTGCTTCACACATTTCCATCAACATTTTAAGAGCAAGTGTGAAAATGCAGAAGCCTAGAGCTATTTAAATTGCCTTTTCAAACTAGTAAATGTTATTTATATTGGCTGGAGTTGCATATATATTTCAGAAAACATTCTCAGGTATCTAAAAAGCTAATTTTTACTTTATCCAAACATCTTTGCAAGGCTCCAAGCTAAATTGAAATGCATGCATTTGATTTGTAATGCAAGTTAACCACATTGGCTTCATTTTTATGACCTTGACCCCATTATAGGTCAGTAAAATCATTATATAAAAACAACGTATAACTTCGTTTTTGAAAAAAAAAATTGTATTCTGACCTTTCACCACTTTGTCAGCTTTAGGGCAGGTCGTGTAAGCTTCGGTCTCATAGCTACCCTCTGGCCTCTGCTCTACTAGAGTCCCTTTGTCTCATGTTGTCCCACTGCTGTCGTGTTCAAGTTGCTACTTTGCATTCGAATGTAAAATTAAACTCAGTGCATGAATATGTAGCTCGTGTGTGCATGTAGCTCATTTGTGTTACTCCTTGCTTCACTTGCAAGTTTTATAAAGGTAAGATATCTACAGCAAACCATGCACAAACGTTGCATACTACTCTTTGAACTAAGGATGTATTAATATGATAAATCATATATTTCCTACATGTTTGAAATTGATGCACCTAAGTAAAGAATTTTTCGATGCCAAAATAGAAAGTGGTATCATGAGGACGTGATTGAGATGAATCTAAATCGTCGCTGCGTAATTATATGTGGCTACTTCCCGACAGCTTGTAATATTTGAGTTTTTTTAAGATACGGTCAACCAGGCCAACTACACTTTTTAAAATTCACCTTGAGAATATAATAAATTAAGCAAAGTATGTATTAATTGATTTCACAATTGGATGGACCATATCTTTACAAATAAATTTTGAGTCTATTTACCATTTTTACTACTGTAAGCGACTGCACTCGCCCTTAATTGAACCAGCTACCTCGACGCACTTCACACCCAACACACCAGCACATCTGGTCCTGTCCGACCTATATAGGAAATATTTCTATTCATAACTTTTCATACAATATCATAATGTAGAGGAAGAAATATGTATAAATATGCCTATGCATTGTTTGTTTAAAATTTTCACCCCTATAAACGACTTGAGCCAAATTCAGATGAATCACACCTGTAATATAATTTGATAATCAAATTCTACATGGAAAGATATTTCATTCTTGTACCAGCATGCCTACTCTAACTTTAGTTACCGAAATCAAACCTTCAGCCAACAGCTTGCCTCGGTGCACAGTGCACGCAATACGCAGGTTGTATTTAAGAAAACATTATTGCAATTTGGTTGAAGCATCAACTAATCATGGATCCTATTGAAATGTTTACTCAGGGAGGAGCTCACTGACGAAGAGCCGCTCATATATGGGTTCTTTTGTAACGATGAAGACCATCATGAATAGCAAAAATTTGACTTGGGGGTTTTCCCTCATGTGCAATGTTCCCAAAAGTATCGCTTCATAAAAGGCGACATTTTGCGGGTAAAAACGTACCTCAAAGTTACGGACGGTTGGACGGGCTCCACTCCCTTGAAATGGTCTGACCTAGTAGGAATATGTGTTTGCTCCCATGACTAGCCTATACAAATTGCCTGTGTGCTATACTTCCTTTATTGGGTTGACACGGAACTCGGTTGTCCTTGATATGTAGTACAACCTTGAAATATATTTATAAAAACTTTGGACAGTTACTTTCCAATTTTATTCAACCATAGCATATAATTGAGGAGCTCAAAAAATTCGCGTAAGCAACACACTGGTTATTAAGCAGAAACCAAATTCAGTTACGTGGATCTGTGGCCCTTGAAAACTGACTCAACATCACCTGTTTTGCAGAATATTTTTCTTTCTCTTATACAAGACTATATTCCTGTACAATATGAAAGCCCCACTTGAAAAATATCCTAAGTTATCATGCAGAAACCTAGTTCACTAATAGGACTTTAGGTGGTGACCTTGGGAATTTGGTCAAGGTCATCCATCTTCCAAGCTGACGAAAACTTAATTGGAACTATTACCATGTGCAAGATGAGGTTATAACTTAAATCCTTAGTTACAATGCAGAAACCAAGTTCACTGATGTGACCTTGTAACATTGGTCCTTAGCTCAAGGTCAACCATCTTTAAACTTAACACAGCCCTTTATAAGGACTATAATCCTGTACAATATACCCTTTCTATCGTAAAAATTTCCTAGTTATGGTGTGGAAACCAAGTCTCACTACAGTACCTCCATGACCTTGGAAATCCAGCATTCTAAGCATGTATTCACACATGTATGTATCTGTTGGTACATTTAGGCCAATAATATTTTAGCCTTATCGTGTGGAATGTACTTTCAATTACCTGATGACCGCTTAGCAAAGAGTCATGATATGAGTGAAATACGTCGTCGCGTAAACACTATGGCACAACTAGTTACTTTATAAGCCTGCCTGCCTCCATGGACCCTTTGAACTGGGTTAGTATAAGGGAAAGAAATTACCATCTTCATTTATGTAATCTTAACTTTCAACACGTAAGCGTTTTAGAGGTTTAAGAGGCTACAAAGCCTACATGGGACCAGTCTCTGGGCAGTTCTCTTGTCACTGCACAACCTCATGATCATTTTTAGAAATGATAGCTGGGGCAATGATATTGACCAGTGGACAATCAATTTGCTCCTGCTCAGTCAGAAGATATGAAGCAGTCATGATACCTTATTTACTGTCATTGCCTGCATCTTCTGTTGCCTATTTAAAGTGATATACCAGTATATGCAGGTCGGGAACTGCTTGTTCACACTCCTCGATAGGACATTCGTTTGTTCCATGTAAAATATCATTGTCATCTCGACAAGCCATCTGCATTGGTCAAACGTTTCCCCTTTTTTGCTGTATTAAAGCAAGACATTTTTTCTCAGATATGCCATAGTTATGATCTGGACTCCTGAAAGCACGACCAGCATAGGCAATCACCACATCTCGTCCTTTCTTGTGACCTCGTCCTAAAAGATATGAAATCGAAAAGTTGCTGTGGGCACAGAACAGAAAGAATGGCCAAGAAAAATTTGGATTAGCCAGTAT
The DNA here is from genome assembly GCA_964020975.1 of Hermodice carunculata. NCBI lineage: Eukaryota > Metazoa > Annelida > Polychaeta > Eunicida > Amphinomidae > Hermodice > Hermodice carunculata. The sequence goes on from OZ026621.1 coordinate 64,005,151, forward strand.
AGGCGAATTCACCAAACATTCTTACCGTGATTGTAAAGCAGTCTCACAATCATCAGTCCAGTCAAATGAAACATTTTGGTGCAACTAACTATGCAGCAATATAACCAAATCTACGCACAAAACGATTTTAATATTTACAGAAACCAGATGGCGCTCGAACTTCCTTCAGATCTTTAGGTCTAGGAAAAGACTGAACTGCGTTTGTCTTAATGGTATCCTATTTGATGCCATCTGGCGTGAAAACGTGACCTAAGTGGTGAATTTCACTTGTAGCAAACACATATTTTGATGGCTTCACTTTGAGATTCTCTCAAATATAGCCTGTAAATAACACAAATGTTGCTCACAATTTGCACTGAACACCAAGGTGTTGTAGACAAGACACAAAGCATATACCCAATTGATTCCTCTAAGCACGTCAGGTACTAAAAGTGAATGCGATTGTAGAGAATACCATAAGGCAAAACGTCCCACACGTATTGACCATGTTGTGTAACAAAGCTGGTCGTATGTTTTGTAGTTTCATCTAGCTTACATTACCAAAATGCCTGACAATGGATGGCATGATGAGTGGAGTTGCTTGGCCTATAGTGTCCAGAATATGGTCAAGGCTGCGCAAGGGAAAATCTATAGGCTTGTTTTGGAGTTTAACTTTCTGCAGTCAACAGCAAAGCAACAACTGTTATCACGTTTCTTTAAGAGCACTACAATTGGGCGCCTTTCACTTGTACTTTTCTCGATGATGCCATTTTTTCTTCCCTTTCCTGTAGGGTATACCTATAAGAGGTTTGCTTGCCGGAAAGCCCATCTCCTGTTCTTGTATTTCGGAGGAATAAATCACAAAATTCTAGTTCATATTTGTTATTTGCAAAAGCGTCTCTGTGTGGGCCGAAGAACACTAGCAGCTTTTCTTTCTCAGCAGGTGACACACCTAAGTCTTCCAACTGAATACCTAAGTCTTGAGCTATCAACTTGTCTTTATCACGTTCTGGGTCAGGCATATTGTATAATCGTACGTTGATCTGTTTCACAGATATTTGTGATATCGGGAACTTGTGAAATTGATTGTGCAGGGATCGCACCAGTACATACTACTCTGAGCACCTGGTCAGGATTTAAATCGGAGGTGGGGGGTGGGTAGGGGAACTTTTGTGATACCTCCTTGCAAAGAAATTGTCCTGTTTTCAAGAGAAGTGTTGCCGTGCTGCTTTGGGAGATAATTCAGTTCTTAAGTGCATGAATATGCGCATTGCCGTAAAACGTAGAGCCTGTCTTGCAATTTTAGACCTTCCATTGTTCACGGAAAAGTTACACTGCTCAGTATAGTCATCTGAGACTCTTCAACCCCTGTAACAGATGCCAGCTTGCTTTTCTTGAGGGGACACGTCGTATCAAAATTCTTTTCATGCAAAAAAAATGGACATGTGTAAAATTTCAGCACCAGAATCCAAAATACAGCTTACAGGCACATATTGAACAAAGGTCAAGATATCATTTTTTTATTTCATCAGACTGTTTCAAAGGCGCCATTGCAACTTTTGAAAATTTTCTGTTGGTACACATTGGAGTAGTAGATCTTGTACGGCATTTTGTATCCACCAATTTCCAATTTGTACTACCCACAGTATTTATACAAGTAACAAATTTAGAGTCAAGGCAAGAGTTAGGGGCCTCACCCTATCCTTGCATTTGAGGTGAATACTGAAAGGTAGTGTAATTTGGATATCCTTGACCAACAGGCCCATGATCAGCCTTGATAATGAGGACTAGGAACTTAAAGGAAATTGACCTTTAAAGAACAATTTTTGAGGTGTCCAACCTGACGGCAGTTATGGCAGGACCTTTTTATCGTTCTGCAGACAGGAAAATTAGACAGGTGCCTACCTGAGCTACATCCATAAGACTGCCGTCCTCCCAGGTTTGCATGTTGTGACCTGTCTCTGGTTTGGGTCCATCCCTGTTACCCATTTGGTTTATTATCTGAAGCCCGACTTGTGTTAAGGGCCACGGTAGATTAGTCAAAACTGGCCAGGATCATGTCCTCGATTGCAGAGGCCAATTCCGTGATGCTGACACTGCAAACTCTCCTTGTAGTCACTAGAGCCGGTTGGGAGTGGCAAGTTGCTCCCCCATACTAGAGTATTTGTCAACATCAACGGCGCAAGATGGTTCTTTTCCGAAGCTAAAACTTTTTATACCAAGCCTCAGGACACGTATCAAAGACTGAGTTGTTTTGGTTTCTGATATGCTGGTCTGACTGCACAGCTTCCTGATGGCAGCAATATATGTGTTGATTCATAAGACACTTGCTTTCTTGTCACCATTGTCGAATTCAGCCATTGTTGCGTTAACATATTTTGCTTGTTAAATGCACATTCTGTTTGCGCAAATAAAGTTTTTTTTGCGAGTCCGGCAGGCACATATACCAGCAAGCAGCATTTTTTTTTTCTGAGAAGAAGGGGAAATTATTAAGCGTGTTGGATTTTCTACATGCTTTGGAAGCTGCAAATATTGAAAATATTTTGAAGCAAACCAGTGAATCTTCTGTGAGATTGCCGCAGCAAAAAACTTTGTGGTGAGCAGTGATTTCATGTCCTTTAAAGGGTCTGGCGTGCTCCTGCCAAGTATTGCCCGACAGGGGTATGTGGTTTAGACGCCAAGCCTATAGACGAGCGATGGGAGGCATGCTTTACACCAGCTGCAGGTAAGGACCCCTAACATTTGGCATGGCTCACCAAGTCAATGGCCGAGTGAAAGTTGAAGTGGAGGCAGGAATCCCCACCACCTTTAGTAATATGAATAGATTTCGGGGGTCGTCACTGAACATGTTACAAAACTTAAGAATGTTTGAATTCAAAAGTTTTGGAAACGACCTGAATTGTGTAATAACATTCTCTCAAGGTCGCTCTTATCCAAGGAGACACAGACGTACTTTTCTTAGGTCCATTCCAAGCTTCTAAGACTATATAAAATATCGGTCCTTCATATTTATGTGGACTTGACTGAAACAACCACTTACACATTCTTGATCCACAATAAACCACTAAGGTAAGACTCAGTGCCTTGTCAATCTGTACTTTCCCATTACGCAAAATGTTAAACAGATGTTTCAATGAAATTTGCCAGAATGTTTACTATGGTATGAAAGTTTGCATAGCCAAACTATGATTTTTTTTAGAGTTTCAAACTTTTATACAAGTGCTCCCAGACCTGAAAAACAAATTCCTGACCGAAACTTTCCAAATTATAAAAAAGTTCACCCTATTAAGTTCAATGAACTTTACAAAGTTTGCAGCCATATGCTATACTGTGCCATCTCTGGTCTATGAATGTTGGAATATAGGATTCCGAACACTTTGAAATCAACAAACGTCGGTAGCGTAACGAGCACGGCCTATACTTTACATGTTAAAGAAGGACAGAAAGCCAAGAGTAACTTATTTTGGGACGCTAAATCCAGACTGCATTATTTGCGAGTAAGGAAATAGCTTCAGTTCCACTCTATGAACACACGTAAAATACTTTAACGATTAAAGATAACTCATAAGCGTACGTATATGAAGTCTTGAAACTTAATCAACATAGTAGAAACTAGAATTTGAAAGATACGAAACCACTGTTATAGTAACAGAGGGTCTATGTGAGGCCTGGTGGCGTCAAGTGGCTAGAAGAGGTCATAAGAGAGTTTTAGTGATGTACAGCAGCACAACAGTATCATCTCTTAAAGATAAAGCCATACAATATTATTAGTTTTTTAATCATTTTAATTCCAACAAGTGAACCCTATTACGAGCATATATACAGTGCTAATTTCCATATGTCGAGGAAGGGTTACATCCTGGGCATTTTTGCTGAAAAACTCGAAGCTAAAATAAGGAATTTTGAAGTTTTGCATTTGCCTTTAAAGTTCGATGCAGGAATTGGCTTGCCGCGGGAAATACGAGATAAAAAGAGGCGAACATCATCAGCCTGTGGCCTATTATATATCCATATATACTTATTTCTAATATGTATTGATAAACCAACAATCTCAATACTTTTTGTCTCACCTTTGTTTGAATATCTAAGGGAATAACAACAAAGGAACACCCGTCCTTTACTGAACTGAATCAATTTGTAAAAGTCATACGTAGAGGACCTACTTTACTTGTAATGATGATTATATGAAAGCAGTAGTTCCAAGTTGGTGGACAAAGCTGGTTGATTGATTGATAATATTTTATTCATGCACATATAAAAGAGTGTACAATTGACACACTAAAATACATTGAATCTATGAAATATATTAGGACACATATGCCAACATGGTACAATATAATTGCTGAAAACACACCATACTATGATGCATAAAATGGGAGCACCAAAGGCCTAAGAAATTATTTCCATGATAGACTACAACATGAGAATACCAAGTATGAAGTCAGAACAATATCAAGTCACTTTGCACAGGTTTGTAGCTGAAGTGTTTTTTAATTATTTATGAATTAAAAGATATCTACAAATTGTCAATAAATTAATACATTAATAAATAAATATCGGCACCGAAAGCATAATTTTTATAATGATAAGATTCTGGAATTATAGATAATTAAAGCTGTCCCTCTCCAATACTCCCATCTCAAGCATCAAGAATGTTTTCACCGTATTTTTGAAAATGTTCCTACATTCACTCTCTTTGATATACCCTGACAGGTTATTCCATAATATCGCACCATTCAATTTGAAACTTGCACGTTTGCGAGAATTTGCATGCGGTAACAAATAACACTTGTGATTTCTTTTGGCATTACACTGGATAGAATGTTTTAAATGAAATAATGAACGCATGCAATCAGGCGCATTAGTTCTACTCCTGTCAAACACGAGTAGTTATGTCAAACAGTCAACACTCTAGGGTAACATTTAACCAGTTTAGCTTCTTGAAGTCCTTAAACTATCATGAGATCTGGAATTTTTTCCCAAGACAAATCTAATACTTCTATTTTTGGTTGCTTGCAATTTCATTTTTAATGATTTTTACGATGTTCTCAACCAACGACCAATAATTCAGTCTGAGCTGTAATAATGGAAAATTTAAAACCAAACAATACAAGACATGTATGTGGCATTCAGGGCATCATCAAAATATTTATGAGACCCTTTTGAAAAAAAAAAAAAAAAAAAAAAAAAAAAACGATAGACCGCACAAATTGTAGAAGAATTAATCGTGTTAATGCACAAACTGTTGGCACTAGTATTCCCACTCGAGTAGCTCTAGGTGTATGAAGACTGCATATCAAAGTAGGTTAGTTTTAAGTCACGATAACAAGCTACATTTATGATCTACAGCCAATATTGACTTGACAACCATCTTTCAGTACACCTCAATTGGGACTTATAAGGGATGCTCATGTTAAAATTGATGGCAAACTCATTTACTCAATGATTCCAGCGCATCTGAGAACAAATCTTTTTGTTACGAAAAATATAAATAAGTAAAAAGGTTTTTAAAAAAATATCATTGGGTGCACATGCATCGATAATGTAAGAATAATTTTATATTCAGTAAGTTCGTTATGGTAGTTTCAAGCTTCGAGTTTCATGTTGAAAAATAAATGAACTAATTGCGTTTTGTACGAATATTCAATGGAACGCGGTATGAGAATATGTAACCCTGAGCGCGTTTCCTCGCAACATGTTTCGATATATGTGTGAATGACTTGGGGGGGGGGGGGGGGTGAAATAAAATTCTACATGTAAGATCTCTATCTAGAATATCCTTACCTCCATAACAACCTTCTACAATTGTTCATATGTAATACGACTCGGAGTGGGTTGTGAGGCTCTGTCGTTGACAGTTGCATGGATCGTCTTTATGGAGAGTTTCCACTTATATATATATATATATATATATATATATATATATATATATATATATATATATATATATATATATATATATATATATATATATATATATATATATATATATATGACAGCGTATGTGTTGTATATAACTATTTTGTCTAGTACATAGATTCCAAATATTAAACAACATCCACATCATAAGTACTTTCAAAAATACTGATATGCAAAGGACGAAAGTTATGTTTGCACATAATGTGACGTAAACGATAGACGCTATTTTCTTACATTCCGTATGAAACGTGTATTTTACATGTCCTTATGGTTATTAGAGTTTGCTTTGTCCTTGTAATGGTATATCAGTAGCTTTAGTGCGGGGGATAAGAAAAAAGTTTTGAATCAGGTAAATGTATATTGAAGTTTTTAACCTGACTCACTAAAACGGTAAGTGGTAAACCTCATGCGAATACTGATCTAATCGCAGCTCTCAGTTGCACTCAATATCTCTCTCCAAGAAAGTTTTGCTATGCGGAGAGCTTACTTGGAGAATAACCACGACGGAGCGGAATTTGATGTCCCCGGTCCGCCGTGCCCGAGGGCCATCGGCTGCAGCCCCGCGGCAGATTTCACGTAAAAATTAGGTCATTTGGGGGCAATTTTAAGCGTGTATGCACTTAAATCATGGTAAATTGCATTGTTTCCATCTCAGGGAAATTATCCAAGTATAATGACCCTGGCTACAACAATGAGACGGGGCCATTATCGCCGCTGCATGTTAGAACACCATTTGATATTATGTCGGCCAGGATCATTGTGTCCTGGACGCACCATGGAAGTGACCCCCACTCCGTCGGTGTCCCCGTTGTGAAGGTGTATATTCCCGAACAACTTGTCATTACTTTTGTTATTGATATTGCAAGCAGATAGACAGAAAGGATGACAAGCGGGCTGGTAGGTAGGTAGGTAGGTAGGTAGGTAGGTAGGTAGGTAGGCAAATAGTTATTTTTTATTCAAAAAAAAAAAATTAGTACTTAAAATATTTACAAAAAATAATTTAAGTATCCTGTTTTTAAGGGATCAGTGACAGATTTACTGCGTACATGGCCACATAAATTAGTGTGTATTTCTTTGCACGTCTAGAATTTTGGAATGGCATATCATGCCGTTTTAAAAGGATCTCCTTAGAACAGCGCTCCGAAAGAAAATAGACAATTTACGTAAAAAAGAATGCAGGAACCCCCCCTTCCCACATATAACCATATATCATTCTTTTTTTGGGCGACAGTATCATTTTTCACTTTGTTGAACAAGTTGTCTTCCTACCTGTGTACGTGCTTGTTTTAGATTGACCTGTTGTGTTCTTCGCGAAAGCGTATGAAGTTGTAAATGTCTGGTTACGTGGATAGTTGGTCATGTTGGTGGTCTCGTACCCCACTACATCAGATGGTGTCCGGCTGTACGACTCGGGGAAAGCCGTGGTTGATGTATCAAGAGACGTGCTGCTTTCATTGAACGCCAAGTGGAAGGTATTGAAGTGATCCCGAGCTCTCGGCACTCGAACATTTGTCTTGACTGTTGTTGCAAACGCTGGTTTTGATGGACGCGACTCATAGTTTGTGGCTGTTGGCGGGCCATCCCCTGATTTAGCAAAAGAATTAACGTATAATGAAATGTATATTGCGTAAACATACATGCATTGAGACCGCAGTACCGTTTCAACCACATCATATGTCTCCCCCTTCCTTCTTTTTTGATTCTGGCGTCAGCAAAGGATGGGAATGCCAGGTTATAGAATTGAGTATCCACCACGGTGCATCTGCAACAGCAAGCCTTTTGGTTAATTGGACCATTTATTTTGTGAGGACATGCTCTGATCGATAGACTTCTTATTAGTCATATGATGCAAATTGATGCAGCCTGAGACCTTACAAAATGCTAACGATGAATGTTGTGTCACCCATAGGACTGAGATAACGAAGTGTAAAGCCAATGTATCTCGGATCGAAACAATAGAGATTCCAAACTGTACTACTTGTTTAAACATCCAATGAGGAAAGAGAATTACCTTTTGGATGCAAAATACAATACGACGCTTACCAACAGTGCCTGCATTACCATTTATGTAAAGGCGAAAGTCAGGAAGTCCATTGATATGCATATTGTGGAAAACACAAAATGAATATTTCTCGTTTTCAGAAATGCTTCTATATGAATTTTTAAGCCACAAAACTCTTTGCATTTGAAAAATAAAGTCTCATCAGCTATCATGTAGTGTATGATAATTTCGGTATGATAATGAACTCAGTACTCAGAACATCTTCATTTGACAAACATATTGCATAAATCAGGCAAGCACAAAAAAGAATTGGTAAACAACTTACTGAAGTCTGCTTGTAAGGCAACTTTTGAACCACGCCAACGGGGTACCAGTAATGCCATAATAATTAAATTTCAACAGAATTTGGTGGTCTACAATGTCAAAAGCCTTGGACAGGTCTAAATGAAATACTGATTGGTAATCTTCCAGAATCTAAAAATTTAAAAATATTGTCGACGAATTCTAGAGCAGCAGTCTCTGTATAATGAGAACTTTTAAAGCCATGTTGACTTTTGCAAAACAACGTTTTGGATACAAAATAATCATAAATTTATTCATAAACAACTTTTTGCCAAAACCTTTGATAGTGCCGGCAGAAAAGAAATCGGCCTGTAATTATCCAGTACCGTGGAATTATATTTTTAATGTAAAGGCAGAACTTTGGGAATCTTACGTTTTTCGGAAAAATGCCGGCAGTCAGTGACTGATTTGTAATCAAAGTGAGCGATTTTGAAAGGGACGGAATGATACCTTTTCAAAGGCTTCATTTGACAAATCGTCACGCTCAGCACTAGGTTTGTGCTTAAATTGCTCTAAATCTCCATAATGTGATGTTCAGTTACCAGCTAAATAGAGAAAGTGTGTTGAATATGTTAAGTAAGATATTATTTAAATGGCTGTAGGTTAGATATGGAAATTTCACTAGCTAGTTACGGGCCAATGGTTGTGAAAAAATGTTTAAAATGAGCTACTATTTCACATTTATGTGTGGCTTTGTTTTTATTTATGAGGACAATTGTGCGAAACTTTTTTGTCTTTATTCACATTAAGTACAACTTTGATAGTATCCAATCTTTTTCTAATATTATTTTTGAATTTTGTCAATTGAGAATAATAGTACTTTTGCTTTAATTAATATATATTTTTCTTTGGAAATTGATTATGCACTTTAAGATTTTGCTTTGTAATATAATATTCGATAGAATCTGGAGAAGTAACTTTTAACCTTTTTTTTTTTTTTTGGCATAAATTATCGCGGTATTTTATGGATCTGTTGTTACCTTGTGTTATCCAGGGCGAATGTTTATGACTATATTTTTTAACCTTTGCTTTTTTGACAGGAAATACTTTCCCTTTGAAGTCTTCAAGATATTCTCTAAATGTTCATAATTACTATTAAGATCTTGTGACAGGTTGGATCTATACCTGCCATCAAGTCAATATTATTCATTTCGTCATGGGATTTGAACTAAGGCATTATCCCTGGTAAAAACCCCTATAAATTTCTGACATTTATGCATATCCACTTTATTGTTTAGGCAGGTGCAAAAATGAAAGTGATCGGATGAGATATCAAGCTACAGAAAATGTTGTCGATAAGTGTGTCACGGCGTTCCGATAGTTTCATCTGTAGAGTAATTTTGAGGTTCATGTTATTATTTAACATCAAATCGAGGTAATAAAAATATTTTAGTTTTTTTGTAATATATACAAAATCAATATTAAGATCATCGGCAATGATTTTGTTTGTTTTCTCGGTGCTGAGTATGTCTTGAATATGTGTGACATCATCTGAAAAACATTGAATATCTTCATTTTGATCCCATTTGTGGCCTGTAAATGTTGCAGAGAGTTATGGCCTGTTTTAATCCATTTCCAGGAATATCTATAAATTGACCTTCCCAGAGAGTGTTAGGTGAATAAAAATCCCAAATAATGAATTTAAAGCTATCATGTAAATATATCATCAGCAGAAGCAGAGCGCTGGATGCATAGTTTTCAATCTCAAACAGTGAAAAATCTGGAACTTTTTTTTCAGCCACGTTTCCTGCAAAATGTGTTTCAATGCATGACTTTATACCCAGGCCCTGAACACTATGTTAAATAAAAAATGTTGGAGATGAAATAATTATCAATTGTGCCCAATATTTCATAGTACAAGGCAGATATACGTCAAACAATATTTTAGAACGCACTGAAAATGAACCAACTCTGCTGGGTAAAAATACCTAACAATTATCGGATCTTGTCAAGGTTGTAAAGCTTTTAATGTCAAACTTCTGAACTGCTACTACTGGTATACACATTTATTCTGTATCAGAACATACATCACGGTTTCAAGTTGAACATTCTAACATATTCTATGTATAACTATGTACATATCCTAATAACAATCCTGCATTGCGCACATGTATTTTTGTAGTTCTCCCATGCCCTGAAAAGAGTTATCCCTGAAAATAAAATCAGTCATTGAGGCTTATTATTTATAGTGATTAAAGAGACGCATAAAACATATCTGATCACTCAGTTCGAACAGAGTGAACCCTACGAATCTTCAAAACCAAAATAGCTGCCAAAACATGAGGAATGATATCCACAGATATCATGCCAAGGCTACACATTCCTAGGATCCCCCACAGGCATAAAAGTGCTCACGGACCTCGTGGCAAGAAATAATTACCCATCAGTCATCCTAGAAGAACAGTAGGCATACTTTTATGTTTGAGATTACTTTTTGTGATTGTTTTAGCTAGTGTGAACAAGGCACTGATGCCAAGCTGATTTTTTTTAGCTATTTATGCTTAAAATTTACATTGTGGAACCACACAAAAACTGGCAATATAGCTGCATTGAGTGAACATAAGTTCAAAAACCTATCCACAAAATCAAGCAAATTTTACATGTATCACAACTTCACACAGCAAATCAGTATGCTTATTTTCTGTGTAGCCAAATCTTAAAGTGCAAGGGTGAACATGCTTCAGTTACATCTGATTATTTTTGCGAATTGACACCATTTCCTTTCATTGTGCTTTTCTCCAAACTTCGCATTTTAGACAAATATACATTGAAACCTCTGCCCAATATATCAATGCACCATTACCATGAACACAACGGGTACTGACAAAAAACCATTTAATCTAGGAGCGGTGTTCTTTGATTTCTAGTATGCATTCTTCTACAACTTTTGAGCTTATTAAATAAACAACATCGAAAGCATTGGAAATCAACAATGAAATTCACTAACTATTAACCACTAGAATTTGCTGAAATATGAGAAACACTCATATTGTCATTTTTTTATTATTAAATATCTTTATTTTTTGCTTTTTTTGTTGCTTGTTTGTTTGTTTGTTTGTTTGTTTGTTTGTTTTTTTGTATTTTTCAAAGTTTAAAAATTCATTTATATTATGTCAAAAGCCCGGATAAGTGTGTGACTTCAAAAGTAAAGTGCTACATATGTCATATAAATATTTCACATATTTTATTGTTATTTTCTGCATGTGTAGATGTCCGTAAAATTCAGAAAATGTGAAACTGTATTATGTCAATGGCACCTTTGCCCGTACTGGACAAAATCAAAATGGACTGCCTCATTACGCATCGGCGTTCGACCGTAAATCGGCATAAGTCCCATTTCCAGAATATCTATTGTTTTCATCTAGTACTGCATTTTCTTACAAGCTCCAAACATCTTTTTCACTCCGATCTGTTCATATTCTAATTTTGTATCTATTCGTGATAGTATAAGGCACCAAAAGCAACGTTTAGTAATATTCTGCGCGAAATTGTCCGGTATGTTTTATTTTTGTGTTGTTTTTTAAGTTTAATTGTTTGATTTCGATTATTTTATTTACCTTTGCCTCACATGTAGTTCCTCCACTGTCAATACACAGGATTTGAGTTTGCTGGCAAATTGCGGAGAGAATCGCCATAGACGTGATGTTTAAAAGTCCACGTTAATTTTGTCCCAAATTCGTGATCAAAATAGAATATGAAGCTGTAACATGTTTGCGGTGCTGTTTTTGTAGGGTTACCTTACGCTCAGCCGGGAAGCAAGGACGTCTAGTTTAGAAGCACATGCAGGCTTTCTGGTGAGCGTGAAAATATTGCTTTCTCGAAATGGCGCCAATGTTGAGCTAGCATCATGATGCCATTCAAAGAGGAACCTTGGTACTTTCTTGCAGGCTGCAGATCAGATTTGCATGAATTTCACACAATTCCTTTACTTCCAGTTTTTCAAAGACTACAGTACCATATGCTGGCTGGCAAAATTGATAAGAACTTAAACCAAGTCATTCCTTCCCTGATGAGAGTCGCCTCCTCCTGCAAACTCTGCGTTTGCAGTTCATCCGAAAGACGTGATCGCATCCAGTATTTGTATTCTTACAAGTATAACAAATTGGCATCACAATAGAACCATGTTCCTGTTATTGTGTTGCTTTTATCAACAGCATCACTTGGTGGCAATTTTTGATAATAAAGAGAGCGAAAGGGAGTGAAAACACTCAGAAGAATTATTATCATCATCTCATCATCATTGTCACTTACATTATTATTATTTTGCGCTTAGAAATATCAAATTTTCACTGTTAGTGCTTTCGAAAAAGGCAAAATTTAGATAACAAGAGGACTCTCACAGTCCTGTGCCCAGTTGACCTCACATTTACAGAACGAAATGATCCCCACACCTTCGAAATAATATCACCTTTCTGTAGTAAGTTCCTGCTTGCGCTATCACACTCTTCACTAAGACTGTTCTGGAGCAACATTTTTTTTTGTTTAATGGAAGCGGACAGAATCCGCTTTTAACAAGATATAAACAAATCTGTTTGTTCACATTCCAGGGTTGCTCAAGGGCAAAATAGCAACTAGAAAAGAAACATCATAGGTACATTCTTTTTAGTGCGATCTACTCTTACCTGGATATAAGCAAAAATATGAGTTTGACCTTTCAAGGTTACTCAATATAAAAATCAGAAACACGGGGACAGAATTCACTGTTAACAAGATATAAACAAATCTGTTTGTTCACATTCCAGGGTTGCTCAAGGGCAAAATAGCAACTACAAAAGAAACATCATAGGTACATTCTTACTGGTGCGATCCACTCTTACCTGGATATAAGCCAAAATATGAGTTTGACTTTCCAAGGTTACTCAATATTAAAATCAGCACAAAAAGAACCTCTGTAGGTCCTTTCCTATTGATGTTTAATATATTTTAGATTTGTGTTTGACTTGTCCTAATGTTTTAACTCGATGGTATCAAAAAGAGTGAATCATATTTTCTTGGGGGCATTTTGTAACTGCTATATCAACCAAATGCAAATGCTTAGTGGAAGTTTGGGTGGTTATGCCCTGTATTCATTAAGTTGAACGGTTGCTGATTAAGTAGAAGCCATTCACAAATACCTTTTGCTTTCGATCGTTTAGATTTGGTAGCTGTCAACCCAGTTGAACCTGTGGCGAGGAAAAGGGTTTTCGGCCATTTTCTGTTCCGTTTTGTGGATGGATACACATTGCTAACCGCATCGAGTGTGGAAGCTGATAATGCTGCTTGAGTGGAATGCTCCACGAGTACATCTTTGGATGTCATGGTGGTCCATTTTCCTGTGGTGTTACTACTGTGTTGCATCGCATATGCGTTTGCTATCAAGTACAGAAATGCATAATATTTTCAAATCGAGGGAACTTCGATTTTTACAACAGTGCTTCCAGAGTTCCTTTGAACGACGAATGAATGACAAATACAATTACTCAAGTGCATAAAATGTTTGCTTATATATCATTAATCCATTTCGAAGCTAGAGAAGCCCTTTTATGAAACCATGCGTAGGGCCAAAATAAACAAGTAACAGATTAAATAAGTATCACAGTCAACATGGGCATTATAGAAATGTAACGCATATTAAACATCACATCAGTTTCCCCACAGCAAATCAGTACATCTCATGCAAGTTGTTCACGAAGATGAAATAATGAAACAGCAACGGGAAACAACATTTAATTGACGTTGTTACCAAAATAACGACCAAACTTGAAATTTTGTGTTGGTCACACTACATTTTTTATTTGATTTACTTTTGTGCCAAACCGAAATACATGATTTGGTGAGAAAAATAGAGTGATGACTCCTTAAATATATTATATATAAACATATATTATATATAAATATATGTTTATATGTGAGATATATATATATATATATATATATATATATATATATATATATATATATATATATATACTGGCATGTGCTAAATTGGAGCACGGACAGCTTGGCAATGGATGGCGTCACCAGGTTCAAAAGCAGTACATAGCAGGACACGATCTGAGAGAATTGTTGGAGTCCAAACATTTTCCTTCGTCAAAATAGAATGCATTGCCATGTGTATATTGTACTGTATTAGATGAGACGTTTTATTTTTCGCCTACGTCATCTATAATCTTTATTCAAACAGATTTGCTGGCATTCCCGGTTTAATTGGACAATACATGATTACCACGGAAGTATTAACAGCTAGCTAGTAAAGTTGCAACTCCATATATGGGTCGCTTCCCGCTTAGTTCATTCATTTGCTTACGTTGTGAGACAAACAAATTTGAGTATCAGTTTGCACCGTAAAAACATTTTTAGCTTAAAAATTGCAATTGGTTGATTAACTAATGGCACGTTTGAAAGATTTTGGGCCTTTTGAAGGCATAAATTGCTTGTTTTCCTGATCGTGACCGGACGTTACATCTGAAACCACGATGGTGGAAATCAATCGGCAATATGTGAGCTAAGTTTTTGCCGTTCTTGAGGTTAATTTATTATTCAACACAAAAAGCCGTCAGGATTTGTTAAAAGAGTAAGTGAACAAGATCATATCAAATTTTTAGCAATGAAAATTGTTTGAGTATTGGATTAGAGGCTGTTTTTCTAAGTCACAATGCGTCGTCTGCGCCTGCTACGGCACTCGTGTCATCGAGCAATGGAACAAAATATGTTGTGTAAAACTTTGAGGTTATGAGCCGTATATTCTACACGATAGACGATAGACATAAACGTTCTTGTAATAGAGGTTGACAGTGGTACACTAACGATACACTGTAAAAATAAGATAGGTTTGCTTGCCTCTTGTCGCGGGTGCCATTGAAGTGCATGTAGCGGTCATGGCCAGTGGTCAGAGATTGACCCACACTTCAAGCCATGAGTCAAAAGTGACATTACGCCGCATGCGTGAGGAAATCGTGTATAAAGCAATGAATGAATATAAAGAACAGACGAACAGACACACAGACAGAGAGACAGACAGACAGACGGACGGACGGACGGACAGACAGACAGACAGACCGACCGACCGACCGATCGATCGATCGATCGATCGATAGATAGATAGATAGATAGATAGATAGATAGATAGATAGATAGATAGATAGATAGATAGATAGATAGATAGATAGATAGATAGATAGATAGATAGATAGATAGATAGATAGATAGATAGATAGATAGATAGATAGATATGAGTTGTATTGAAAATAAATGAAATGATATAAGATAAAAAAAACGCAAGACAAATCCATCGAGAACATTTATTTTATTATATTTATTCTTTGCGTATTTTAAGGTTGTTTTTTTTTTTTTGTTTTTTTTTTTTTTTGTTTTTTGTTTTTTGTTTTTGTTTTGTTTGTTTGTTTGTTTGTGTTTTGAAACGGGGGGGGGGCTGTGGGGGTTTTTGTCCTGTGCTTTTTGTTGTTTCTGATTTTTATTGTGGGTTTGCAATAAGCCGTTTACCATTGGAACCGCAACAAGAGGCTATATTATTTATCGACAATTAATAAAAGATGAGATCGTTAAGCTGCTAATATTGGCTGTGCACAAGGTATTGTTGATCTTCTCTGTGCTGAAACAGGTGGTGCTGTCTTGAATGAGTGACACCATAATAATTAAAGACTCTTGAGTTGGCAGGTCTTGATAACAATAACGCCGTTTTGTTGCGTCCGATATCCTAATACGTGTGTACACTGGGCATAAGTATGATGGTTTATTCAATATCCTCTGAATGTTCCCGGTGTAACTCAAATTGAGATTAAATCATTTATTATAAACCAACATTTGTGATAAGTTATGCGATGATGAAGTGTCGTTTCAATCCCATGGCAAGATTAAGGCAACATCTTGTAATGGTGAAATCAGCAAAAGACCAGTGGAGTGTCTCATCATTTCTTATCTATCCCCTAGCTGTCAGCTCTGGTCACTAGATGAACGTGAGGGCTGCGTTGCCCTTTTGTATTTTAGCAATTTTATATTTAGTTTAAAATGAAAATCTTATAGGAGCATTCTAACTACCAAGCAACGACTGATAATTCACAATACAAACATGAATTAATTAAATTGATAAAGTAAGACCTAACACGCCTTTTTTTTTTTTGTTTGATTGCTTGTTATACTTCTATTTACATGATATTAACGTTAAGTGATGCTAACATTATTGTTATGGCTTCGCCACCTAGGAGAAAAGAAGCAACTACGAATACATATCGTCATCTTTTTTTCAAATATTCGGTGATACCGAAATATATCCGTTACATTTACTTTGAAGAGACCCCCAAGTAGTAATAAATGCAGTGGTCTTGAAAAAGAAAGATAGAATTCATCACAGGGGTGTCTTTCAAAGTCTCAAAACCTTTTCAAAAATTTGCTGTCCCCTAATAAGTGTCAAGATTGTGTTTCAAATGGCACCAAATATATGTCCAGATGATACTGCACATCTCGATCGCTAAAATGCTGTACGGCCTGGAAGCAATAAAAGTTTCAGTCTTCATGCAACATAAGTGACCCAAACACCACATCCTCCACCAACGAAATTCAAGTTCTGTTCACACTGTAACATCTTACCTTATGGCCTGTAGTATATCCCAGGTTTGATGTTATATACTATTTTACAGTATTCACACATAGTTGCCAAATCGTGTATGGATATTCATACTCAGGAAAAAATTAGAGTGTTGAATTAGTCGATTTGAGCAGGAAAATGTTTAAAGCTTAAACCCCAGTGAGTGGCATTCACAAACTGATTGTGAAACAGTCATTTTGAATGGTGAAACAGGTACAGATTCGAAATGATGGAGTCGCTACAGAATTGTTCTGTTCAGAAAAGACAATTGAAAGACTTTGAATAACGTTGTGCTGAAATCAAATGTGTATTGACACAATTCAACATCCTATATCCTGGACATTACAGTTTTTCTAACGCTAATGGTCAGTTGTAGATCATTAAAGGTCGTCTCTCTTTCTGCAATAGTACTCGGCATTTTTGTGTCGCCTTTGTAAAAGTTTTTTGGGTATGCTGCTGTTTGCTATGCAGGATATGTGTCTCCCATCGGTGATGGAATGTGTTTGTTAGATAAATCTTTTGTATTATAGCCCTCGGTCTGATAATCTTGCAAATGTACTGGCAATCAAGAAGTTGCATTTAGATACATTATGTCATCTGCTTTTGGTCAGCTTTTTTTATTTTAACCCATAAAATAACTTATTATGTCATTTCTGTTGCAGAGTATTCATGGCTATTTCTCGAAAGAAAACAACACCTACATGTACGCAATTGTACACTACATACATTACACACACACACACACACATATATATATGTATATATATGTATATATATGTATATATGTATGTATATATATGTATATATGTATGTATATATATGTATATATGTATGTATATATGTATATATATATGTATATATATAAACATATATATATATATATATATATATATATATATATATATATATATATATATATATATATATATATATATATATATAGGCAGCTGCCCGGTTAAAGCAAGTGTACGTCCTTAGTAGCTGGGTTCATGAAGACTCTCTATTATAGACCTTGAGATACAGTGTCTGACTGTCAGGGCATATATTATCTTTTTTTCCCAATATACAACTGTGTGTTTTTAGGACTCCAATTGTAAGTTGAAGTTAACAGGCAGGCGATTCCAAAAGACAATATCCATAATCAACCCACTCAGAGTTGGTAATAAGGTTAATTTCTCATGCTACCAGTAAATGCACGTATTAAAAAGTGCAGTAATAAAATTGTTGGTGCATATATTTTTTTCTAACATACAACTGTGTGTTTTATGACTCGAGTTGTAAGTTGAAGTTAACAGGTTGGCAGTTCCAAAAGATAATATAATAACGTAATCAACCCAATCAGAGTTGTTAATAAAATTAATTGTTCATGCTGCCAGTAAATGCATGTATTGCAACGTGCAGTAATAAAATTGTAATATTTTGAAAATGACGACATTTGAAAACAATGTTTTAAAAAGTAAATATTTCATGCCCACAAATGCATATTTTTTTGGTAAATGCGAAATTATGAAAGCTCATTGATGCCACCGTTATTTCACTATTTTTTTGTTAAAACCCGAATTACGTGAAATTTGGTTTATACCAATTACAATTTATATGGAGTGATATTGCCATGTATCTTCACTACAAATAATTATGATTCTTATGCAATCAAACATACCAAAAATATGAGACATGAGAAACGTACTTCTTATGTCATGTTTGGACGTTTTGAAAACGAAGGGGGCGGTTGGAACATGAGTGCTTGTAATTTATGTTTAAAATATTCTCTTAGTATAAGATATGAGTTCATATATCGTTTAAAAGTTCATATATTAGTTTCCATGTTGACATACAACTGCGACACAGCTGTCAGGAAACACGAGCCATGCGATTGCATGTGTAGGATATGTGGTAGAACATCCAAAGCAATACTTGGCAAAAACAGCTGTGGGTCCTGCAGTCGTAAAATGCAAAAGGTTGAATAAGGCACCAACGGACGGGTTGTCCTAGCCATAACATAGGGCTGAACGAAGTAGATTAAGTATTCTTTATACTCTCGTTATGCCAAAATTGACCTCGCTATAACTAGTCGTCGTACCAGGTATGTAAAGTGGGAGATTCATGACTAAAACCTTACTCATTTACTATGAATATTTGCTGGACGATTTATGTTTCTTGTGTGTATTCCAGGTTTTCGTATATATTTGAAACTGTTCAATTGATTAAAAAAAATTGACAGTATTTTATCTGTTAATGATACATTTGCACTCACATTAACTATCTATAACACTAAAAAGAAATAGAGGATTATTCCTTACCTGGAACGCTGTCTGCTTGCATTGAGGCCAAAAATAATAATATTATTATCTCCAGTAAAGGATTCATAGTTGAATTGTATTCTGTAAATCCTGTGGTCTTTTTCCTTCTACGTGGACTTTTATCTGGGCACTCTGCTACCAAGGGCATGTGGAATTCACATTGGACGCACAAGGCAAAACCAGAAGCCTTCACACATTTCTGGCAGGGAATATGTGCATTGCATTTATCTAGTAACATAAATAATTAATTGTTACGCTTGTTATGCTTTATTGACCGTCCTCATTGGCAGCCTGTTGACAAGTCTTTTAAGTGGACGTTCTTCACACGCATTTAATGGTTTTACATGTCTTTACACAATTCAGTTTATTGATAAATGGAAATTATTATCGCATGGCTTGAAGTATTAACCAACCTCAACATGATGTTTCCCGACGAACAATAAGGTATAGTATTCCACAACAAGTCTTTGAATTTAAGGGCTTGTATTTTCATATTGAGCCGAATCCGGTTATCTCTAATATTTATATAATTTGCATACGTGGAAGACAGGATTTTCATACAATACCGAAATATGAACGAAAAATTTAACTCTCAGTGCACTCTTTAGACCCTGATGGCCGGTATAAAAATATGATAACCCCTGGTGACATCGAAATTGGTCAAGATCACTTAAACTCAGTGAAACTTCCAATCAGATTCTTTACAGTCGAGTTCCATGATAGTAGCTCAGTTTGTTCAGACGTTATTGCACCCGCAATGGTAAAAAGTATATTGACCTCTGTTGACCATGGAACAAGTCAGAGTAGCTAAATATTAATCCTAACTAAGTTTCTAATAAGATGGTCTACAACACCAGTTTTATAGTACCAAAGTAATTTCTTCAAAAGTCATTGCGTCCTGAAGGTTAACAGACGGACACATGCACGTACGTAGAGACATGACGACAACCATACCCCGAAGGCCGATAAGGCTGAGTCGTTAGCAAAACAATTTTAAGAGAGAAATCGCAAATTGTGCCTGCCGCATTAAAGCACTACTGTAAACCTTCAATTTTGAATAGAGATCATTTTGATCCAGTTCTATCCAGACTTATAACATCCATTCACTACCTTATTCTCTGTTAGCATCATTATTATCTAACGCTTGGAGAGCACGTGTGTGCATGAACTTGGTTTGTCGTTAACATAGCAGTAGTGACAGGCGACTATAGTTTCTGGAGTATTTAAGTCCCTCGATCTTACCTTCATAGCTCTCTGTGATTAAATGTACATGGATACCCCATTTATCAATCTTGAGCATATCGATGGGTCGATTTGCTTTCTGGAAGGATGATTCCCTTTAAGCTCATGATTGACTCAAACAAGAATCAGCCTATGCATCACCTGTATTTCTTAATATATATATATTCTTTGTTGACATGGTTTGCTGAATATTAGGCTCCAGTTTTGCCATGGTAATGGTGTTGAATATTTTTATATTTCGGTCTAGTTTGTCGTATATAGGGACATTTTGGAGTGGAATGTTTTATTCAATCAGGGGTTGACTTTAATCAAATATTAACACGTTAATGTACAATGGCATAAACACTGAACACACTGACAAGGAGGCATTCTAAATGTCAGACTGATCCCATTAACTCATTATTCAGTGAATAGAAGAGTCTCCTGGAGTATTTGGGCTCCTAAACGTATATTTTGCAAAACACAAATTTTTTGTTTGGGTATTAAAGTTATAATTAACATATTGTGAGAGGCGTTAGAGTCATATCAGGAAGATAAATGTTGATGCTTTGGCAAATCTGGAATCTCTTTTCTGTCATTGTTGGGTTTGGAATTTATGAATATGGATCATGTTTTTCTGTACTTTTTGATAAATACTTCATGGGCTATGTTGTGCTGTGGGCTGAGTTCTCCGGCGCATAGATATAGTGGAGGTAGAGTGTGTTTATAATGTTCCAGATTCATAATATCACAAAAACGATGAAGGCCTACTTGACTGTTTTGCTCTAATCTTAGCTGACTGACCAGTCTGGAGAACTAAAAACTGATAGGCCTACTGGGTCTCTTTTTATTTTTTGGCAGAAGTAATAAAACGTGTGTTTTGGTGGTTAAGCCTATATAGTTTTGAAACAGTAGTGTCTGTAGTTAATGATGAATATTTCAAAGGTTGAGAGGACCGGTTTAAAACCACCAATTGCCTTTTATGGGTGACTGCCTGTCTCAAGTCAGGTGTGAAATTTGTTTCTTCACATTGATATTGGAAGATAAATGTTGATGCTTTGGCAAATCTGGAATCTCCTTGCTGTCATTCTTGGGTTTGGAATTTATGAATATGGATCATGTTTTTCTGTACTATTTTAGGTACAAGCTGCTGGACGAGTAAAGAGACGATAAGAGAGCCGGATGGTAGATGCTAGGAGTGACATTGCAGAGTGAAAAAGGCGGCAAAACTACCTACCTTTAAGACAGTTTCTTACAACATGCCACCCTCAAAGATCATTCTTCAAAGATCCTAAGCCTCCATGCCTGGACGTACATTTCACGTTTAAGGTCGTGTATGTCTGAAAGCCGGACGCAACTTTCACGCGATGGAGTGTCAACGTCTTGAAGGCGGCAGCAGCCTCTCCAATGGTTAAGTGGATATCACAGGGATACCCATCTCATTTGTTTCAACATGGCGGACGTTACCACAGGTAACCAACCACCAAATTGTCCCTTTCTTCAGGCGTCAAAATATTACAACTATTCACAGTGTTACAATGAGATAGTATCATATATTTATGATTATCATGCTATTCAAAATTACCAGTATCCCTTTCATTATAAAAAACCTGACGTAATATCCTTGTGTGTCAATATTCACTTACATTATATTTTTTTTATTGCTAATGTTTCGAGAGACTGTTTTGGTAATTGGTACCTTTTTGTGTTTTTAATTTAACAGTAGAAGTTCTAGAAGCAGAAGGTGTGAACTTAGACACCTGGCTGGCTGATACAGTGATACGTTTGCATCCTAAATTGCTTGTGAAGCTCTGCAAATGCAGGATTGGCCGAATTAATTTTGTTGAACTCTCTATGGCCCTTCAAAAAGGATATTAACTTTATACCTAAACTGTCATCTTGTGAGCTTCATACGAAATATTACAGGTACGGTTAGTGGGATCATGTGGACGGGCACTTGTATCCCTAGCCAGGAACGTGTCTCCTAAGGGAAATCAGCAAACTCAGAGGTATAATATGTTGAAGACTCCTTAAGGACTCTTTAAAGATTGCCTTAAAGCTTTATGATCTTTGAAGACAACATTAAAATGTTTGGATCCTTCAGGATGCCCGTTTATGATTCTTGACTCCTTAAAGGCAGCCTTTAAGTTTCTCAACCATTGATATCACGCCTGCCCGAAGATTGCATGCAGCAGACATCACACAAAAAGCGATGTAAAAGCAAAATTTAAATCAATATATTAGGCATTTGGAACAAACCTGTAAACTAAGCAAAGCTGAAATACCGATGATGAAGGGACTATGTTTGCCGATGTGCCCCCTATATTTGAAACTTAAACTCTCCAAAACGATTTTATTATGACTGAAAAAGCTGAAGTATTGATGATGAAGAGATAATGTATGCCGATGTACCACCTAAATTTAAAAGTTAAACTCTCCAAAATGATTTTATTATGTGGTGGGTCTAATCCTATGAAGAACATTAAGCCGTCTTCATAAACACACAGCCAAAGATTTCTGCGCCTTGTACGTGATATTGTACACTGCAGTACAAAGTGCACAATTTTCGCTGATAAGCTGGATGTTGAGTTTGCCACCACGCTTTCTTTTTATATTCACAGGAAGTCAAATTGTCGGGCTTTTCTTATTCCTTCATTGTTGAAAGAATATTAACTTTGACTATCAAACCAAGCGTTTTGAAATAATGAAAGATAAGGCTATCGAGATGGGAAAAGAGTGCTTTTAGTAGCTGTTTGCATTCACGTGGCTGACAAAGTTACACATTTGCGGTATGTAAATGTAATCGACGCTTTCTGTGCAGATAATGGGAATTATACTTGCTTCATGACAAGAATTGTTGCTCATCTTCACAGGAAGTTTAATAAGAAATGTTCACATGGTGAAGCGAATTGATTACTAAAAAGCGAATATTCCGGGACGTTCTACATACATATAAGATGCTGAATCCAATGCTGTTGCTGTTGCCGTTCCCACGAATCCCAGGGGCTGCACTACGATTAGTGTTTCATCAGATTCAAAACTTAAAAATCAAGTATGTTGTAAAATCCTTTTAAAGGAGGATAAGTAAAGCAAAATGTCTGATTTTCACTCTTTTTACACCATCTATAGGAGCACAGATATGTAGCAAACTCGTTTTAACATATATGTGATGGGGGATGTTTTATCATTGTGCTGAGTGCACTCTTCAATGCTGTAGTGTACAATGTGCGTGACATTCATTATTGTAAAGTAACCACTTGAAGGGGGTTCCAATAAAATGGTGCTTTCGAAACAGGGAACGCAGTGTGGCGTGCAACTATCTGCCCATAATTAATGTACTATAACGCGTGTGCCTGATTTTTTTTTTTTTTTTTTTTTTTTTTGTAAAGCAACGATTCGTAGAGCGGTGCAAGAGGACACCGCATTTAGAAATGAGATCTCAGAAATGGAAATGTGCTCATAATTTATCGTATTTTTTGGAAATTTTTAGTCCATTTTATACAAGTTTAATGAATACAATAATGTCTGTTTCCCGGATAGCCCCCAAAAATATATGTTAATATGGGCACATTCAATACCAATCTGGTCTTTACAAAATTGTGAAAGGGCGGCGTCCTTTTATTCAAGAATTTGGGGACCTTCACACAATTTAATTTTCTCAAATATGTAACACGTATGTCAAATTCACGGCAACTCACAGCATGTGACCCTTCTCTGAAAACACAGTGAAAGTGCAATTAAATAATTCGTTTCAAAATTTCCACAAAAAGGGCAGATGAGAACTATTGCTGTGGGCTCATATATCGGACCTCACACCGATTCCATGTGTTTTGGAACTAATGTGAGATCACATCATTTCAAATTACTCTCGGCACTAAATATTCCTTCAGTTAACGAGTGTGTAAAAAGGGAGACGTTTTCTTTCCTTATTTGTGTTTTTAATATAGATATGCCATAAACACAGTTGTGTTTGTCTCCTTTGGTGAAAAATATCGGGGGGGGGGGGGGGGGGGCTAAATATCCCCAGTAGTACCACAAACAGATATAATAATTTAATACAAAATGTCACTTCTAAGTCTCATGTTTGGCGACCTTTCATCCCAATCTGTCCCTTCCCTCGCGACAGGTTCTGACAGAGTTATCGAGCCTTTATGGTATTTACTATTCGATGAAAATTGTGCAAACTATGGTCAATACAGCATGCATCGGTACATCTGTTAAGCAGAGCTTTCTGATTCTAAACACGGCATTCTGTACCTTTACTTCTATATATCTCATATATATATATATATATATATATATATATATATACAATTATGTCTTGGGTAGTTTATGGGCAGAATTGTAATTCTCAGACCGTCTTATGGGCAGTTGTTCGGTTTATCGGCAGTTGAAAAATGCCCATAAACGATGTTTGCCTTAAATTCAGTGCGCTACCTAGGAGGTTTCAGAAACGTACAAATTAGCAAATCTGCCCAGATATTATGGAAAGCTATAAATGGCCAGAAATTGTGGTAAGCTACACTTAGTATATACTGCCCACGGTCCGGTTTGAGGATTATAATTGACCCGCAGACAATGGGCATGACCCACAAACCGGCTGTAGTACCTATTCCATTGTATATTTTTGTGCGCAATGTATAATTGCCCATGAACCACCCAAGACATGTATAATATATATATATATATATATATATATATAATTCTTCCTTGAGCTTGTATGGCTCTGTCCGCGGGCCCTGCCCATGCACCGCAACAAAAATGGTTAAAGACTCTCGGTGTTTTGTACAAGTGGGCGGTCAGACCGAGACTTTGTAATAGTATTCATCTCTTTACTAGTTCTTACTTACTTTCCTTTTTATGTTTTGGTATTCCAGGTTTTAATATGAAAAAATTGGTACGATACGAGTTCTGGTCGTGGGTTTCAGTTACCTAGGTGTATATTTTAATTGACAGCATATTGTATCTTTCCATTCATCTTGATGTATTTTATTTTATCCTTTTCCCGATCTCGGTAGTTTATGAAGTTTATAATCATCATCAGCAGCAACAGCAACAGGATCATCATCATCATCATCATCATCATCATCATCATCATCATCATCATCATCATCATCATCATCATCATCATCATCATCATCATCATCATGTACCCATGTTATTCTCAACTTTTTGCATAAGCTATAATCCATTTGAGCTTATTTGCTATCAATACTGCTTACCAAAACCTGTAAAAGCCACTTGTATTGGCTGGGTTGGTGGATTTGGATATCGAAGTGACGTATCATAAACGTGTCTCTAAATATGACTTCTATTGGTTGCAATATGTGCATTTACTGCTTGACCAGTACAATTAGATGTATTTTTTTTATTTATAAGCTACTGGTTGTAGCGCAATGTAAGAGGTTCATGATGATCGTGTGCTTCCTTGAGCTTGTATGGAAAACACTGTTATTTGTCATCATTATGTCCTGAGAGTATTTTTACTCGTTTTTAACCAATAATGTATCGTGTACGCTATGTATTATAAACAAACAGGCAAATCTTATATCTGGGCTCAAAATTGGAGTAGTAATAGGAGGTACGAAAAATTTTCACTGCCCATACCGGAAAACCACTTTGCAGACAGCCAGCAATACCAATCATAACAATGTTAGCCTTCAGACCTTTGGAACCATTTTTAACCAGATGTGTCTCATTACTAGATTGCTCAGACAGTAAAAAATACCATTCAATGTGTTTAACGAGCCTCCCCCACACAATTTTATTATTATTATTATCATCATCATCATCATCATCATCATCATCATCATCATCATCATCATCATCATCATCATCATTGTTATTATTATTATTATTATTATTATTATTATTATTATCATCATCATCATCATCATAATCATCATCATCATCATCATTATTATTATTATTATTATTATTATTATTATTATTATTATTATTATTATTATTATCATTTAATGTTAGGAACGGAATAAACGTTGGGAGCATTAGTTAATAACATGCTCCATAAAAAAGCCAAAGTTGACCAAATATAAACACCATGACAAAAGAGAATGTTTCGTGCCCAAATTGTACCGGTCAAGCAGTGAAGGCACATATTGCAACCAATGGAGATCATATTTGGGAAGGGCAAGTCCATCACAATAGAATTAGGATTACATAATAGGAATACGCCTTTTGAGAATAAAAGATAGTCTCGTACATCATATTCATGTGGGGCACATGTTGTTCCTGAAAGCTAGTACCTGCATGGAGAGTCCGAGCAATCTACAAACTTCAAAAACATATAAAGTAAGTTATCACAAACAACACAATTTCATTTGAAGCATGAAAAAGTCACTGAAATACATCTAGAACAAAGTTGCATAAAATACCTAGAATCCTTTGATTTGATTTGTGTATGTATGTATCTTTTCAGCAAAGTAGCAATATCAGTGATATGAAATGATAGCAAATTTGTTTACTTTTCTAAGTCCACACACGTAATATGCAAGTTAGCTAATGTGAAATCGCCCCTGCCATGAAATTGAGGGGGAGCGCCACATATTGTTATACTGTTGACTGACGCCTCACCAGATTTATGTCAAGGATGAACTATATCATAAAGGAGTACCGTATGAAAGTTGCGCGACTTCTTTTCTTCAAGCAGCTTTTGAAATATTAACTCTTTACTATCCACTCATTCTATATTTTCATATTATAAAAAAAAAACACAATTGTATTCTTTTATGTGATAGCTAAGTTTGTGGCGATTGACATTTCTGCGCCATTGACAAGATGTGCTGTCACATATTCTGGCAATCGCTGTTTTCCATCTCAAATGACAGATTTTCAATTAAGTCTTTTGTCTTGAACCTTTGACAACACTTGTTCGTCAGTATCCTCACCACTCCAGTACATGCATATGTATACTTTCTAAATGAACCTGTCAGTGTCTTGCTTGTTTAATTGTGAAGATATATAATAAGTCCATTTTTTTTGCTAAATTTAGACATAGGCTGCATTAGACCAAATGTCGAGCGACGTCAGCGGGTAACTACTCATCAGAACATGTTTCGGAGCCTATAACCGTACATGTGTCTCTGACAATCGACTCCTTTCGTTAGCTATATATTCAGCGCAGGAAACCCAAAAAATAAATATAAATGAGAGAGCTGAGAATCAACTCTGCAGTTAAGTATAGCTTTTAGTATGTTTATAAATGTAAGGTTTATATAAGTATGTTGGTTAAACTTGTTATCACTTAGCGTTCTGTAGCATAAAACATGCAAAAAGTCACATTTTACGTTGTATAGCACAACATAAAAACAAATTTAGACCTACCCAGTACTGCGTTTAACTTTACTGACTGGAAATAAAACTGTTAGAAAATCAAAACTGGATCAATTTTGGCTCTCACTAAGCACTGTGGATTGTAACAGCCAAAATATTGTCTGACCATAAGTTAGCACAGTTTACTGGCATTATATTTTATCATTGTAAAAATGGCAACTTCCAAACATTTTGGCTCATTTTACTTTCTGTATAAATGTTAAGTCAATTGTTTTACATGAGTATTTTGAAGTTCACATCTAAAGCACTATAATTTGTAGTAGTGAAGCCAAAAACGGCAAATAAAAGACAACTATTGGCTATTGCTAAAGTTTTTGCCTGCACAATCATTCATGAAAGTAAGAAAAGACTGATAACGGATAAACTGTGCAATGCAGGCAATCATGAACACATTTATAAGGGAATATCATGTCATCATCAAAATGTTTTAAACAAAATCCCAACTCTAATTGAAAATTAAATGAGAACACTTCAATATTGTCAGAAGCCATTTTTCTTTCTGTATTGCATTTGGGCTTGACCTTTGACCTTTGAGGAAATCTATATTTCCCAGTGGTAAATCATATATTTTTCACATAGTAAACATGATTCTGCCTATTAAGTTTTTTTCAACACCTTAATATATGATAACAGTGAAAACCTCCAGACTTGACCTTGCCCTACAGGGGGTCAATGTCACTTGAAAAAATGGCAACATCACTTTTTCAAGTCAGATTGTTGTGAGGCATAAGGATATAATGGTACTTTTCCTCTGACGGAAATGCCTCGGAATTATATTGGCCACACACTATGCTTGGGAACTTGTCATTTACATGATATTGGCCGCTTCTGCATGTTCAATGACAACTATTTGCTATCACAAATAGGACAGTTGTGGTTTGTCATTATGGAATGTGGCATGTAAGGTCGCATATCGAAAAAGCTCCAACAGCGAATTATATTATTTATCCGACAGAAATTAAAAAACGCCACCACAAAGCACAGAGACAATAACCAGTGTGGCATATGGGGCCCGTGCTATCAGGCTAAATGTATTATAGTGGTAGAGCCAAATGGTTATAACTAGCAGTGCTTAAGCAGAACGTGGCATGTGGATGGACAGGATGCCTTTATGCTATGAATGGCTGATAAGATATAATGTGTTTACCTAGCAGTTACATCTTTGCCAGCTATCTATTGGTGAGACATTCATAACCGCTCTTGTGTTATGAAAACGTAGAACGGCACCTTGCGAAGTTTATTGATCACACAGGGGGGGGTGGTTTTGGTTTTGTTGTTGTTGTTGTTGTGTGTGTGTGGTTTTTTTATTCAAAACTTTAGAATTTTGCCGAGATCTTTATAGATATCTTCATTCCGGCTGCTATTTTTTAAGTCCAACGTTTTCATTAAGTTTTACAGCACGGGTAAAACTGTGTTTCACGTGGACC
Source organism: Hermodice carunculata (assembly GCA_964020975.1). Lineage (NCBI taxonomy): Eukaryota > Metazoa > Annelida > Polychaeta > Eunicida > Amphinomidae > Hermodice > Hermodice carunculata. Next base: position 64,034,278 of record OZ026621.1, read on the forward strand.
ATACTAAAACTACACTGCAATATGTGGATGAAATACTACTTATCTTGGACCACCCACAATGCAACCCGATTATATGGCCACAATTTATGTGTTCTATAATGGCAACACTTTTCCTAGAACGGATGCATTCATCGTCTCTGTCCAGGATTTATTTAAGTACATACTCTAACATCCTCAGCACTTTAATTCAGTGATCAGTAACGTGTGTAGTTTCAATTAAAATTCCCCATGTTTTCTCGGTCAGGCTTTAAGGGAATGTGTGTGTTGTAAAACACTGTTTTTGCAACTACCCAAATGGACAGCCAATAAAGCACCGGCAACTGAAATATTAATGAATCTACGACCATGCCATACATCCTATAATTGGTACATATCAGAAAAATATAATAAATGAGTGAAAATATTAAGCCCTTGTGACCTTAAAACTTTGAAATAATCCACTTTTGATGTAATGCAGAACTTTAAGTACCAACGATGCTCAAAAAAGTTGTGTTTCAAAGATAAAATCAAAAAAAAAAAAAAAAAAAATGCTAAACATTACATTTGGTCCAGGGCAGCCGAATGTACCAGTCCAAGGAATCATTAATTAAAATATGAAAGTAATATTCATTGAAAATCCGAAAGCTTTAATAGCAGTTTGTTAAAAGCGCACACGTTTCAAAACAGACGATAAATTTGTTAATGCACCAATCTGGACATTGCATTAGATTTAGGTTTAATGTACTACCTCTTTCGATAATACGAAGAATCGTGGTGAAAAGTAACTAAAGTTTTTTCTGAAGTGCTGCGTCTATAAACAAATATGGTTATTTTACTTAAACTGAAAACCCACCTTTCAGCTGGATACTAATTTATTACTCACTTCATATGCATTTTTTTCGTGAAGGGAAGATAAGAATCAAAGTTGTGTCTTAACAAGGTAAATTCTCAATGGCGAAATTAGAACGCTTGCGGATCTATTTTGCTGTTATGCAATACACTCAATTTTCTCGAGATCTTTTTGACAAAGAAAAAATATGACAAACACGAAGGCAGAAATATTTTTCTTAATCAAAATCCAGGTTTAAAAAAATCGAATGATATTAGTAAAACAACCTGAAGTGTAGGGCAACATTTTGGATATTCTCAATTGCATATCTAATTGCTTGGGAAAACACAAAGAACCGAAGTAACTTGATCATATGCGACTTGAGAGGTAAAATTGATTTATCTGCCAAATCAAATATAGGGTTGCTGTATTACATCTATAATTGATTCTTGTTTCGCTATGCACAAGCTTACGAATCTTTGAGTTTGCACGCGTGCTTCACATTTAAATGAGATAACGATCAAAATATATAAGGAAACCAATCATCAGAGTTAACGAAAGGCAAAAAAAGCTACAAACAGAATATTTAAAGCCTGCAAGGGAAACAAAATCTCTTTTTTATTTTATGTTCGGCGAATAGATTACAAGACCCTAGCAGTCATAAAGGACGTTTATAGAGTTGGTGTTCGATATCAGGGTCATCAAATATCGAATGCTGATAAGAACAATGGTTGGTCTATGGAGATATCCAGAAATGTCTGATTGTTTTGTGCTATGCCATAAAAATGGGTTGACATCTTTGGATGAGAAGTCCTACAACTGGCCACCTTCGAAGTAGCACACAGTATGTCTTACACTTGATAAGAAAGAAAGAGTGTACCCGCAGACCATACCGCAGTTTTGTAAAACTCGCGCCTTCAAATTTTGATAAAACAAAAACAAACAAAAAAAAAAAAAAGAAAAAAAAAAAACAAACAAACAAACAAAAAAACAAACAAAAAAAAACCCAAACAAAAACTGAAAAAGGTCGGATTTAGTGTAGAAGTTTTCTGCAATGTATACTCGGGTCCTGCTAGTGACAAGGAATGTTGTTTACCTAAGTTTTGTAAACAGTCCTACGGCAAAGACAAACTGGGTCACTCTACTTGTATGTTATATTGTAACAGATAATACACTTTTAAAAATATATTTGCAGATATACATGTATATATATATGTGTATATATATATATATATATATATATATATATATATATATATATATATATATATATATATATATATATATATATATATACATATATATATATATATATGACAGATATATTTTTCTGCGTGCATTCTAAAGACCTTGGTTGCTTGACATTGGATTTGCTGCTCATGCTTCAGACAATCCTCGTCTTTTAGAATCACATAACGCAGATCAAGACCGTCGATTGATCTTTGGATATTCTGGCTATTCTGTCATAGTTTGACAAGATAAGGTAAAAAATAGATTTGATTTGATTGAAATTATAAAATCCACTCTCACGGTTGCAAGTAGTTGCCGTCGCCACTACACTTCCCACCGTATACCCTGTATAAGATTAGCATTAAGAAAATAGTATGTTCAATATCCCAGACAACAGCCACCGAAGACTGCGGAGACTGTCATGTGATGATTTATTTATGGAATGTAAGTTACATATTTTTTTTTTCTTTTTCACGGGTTTTTAACATCTTGATTATATAGGCCGCAGATATGTAGCCCCTAAGTCTGGTATTCTATTTTTGAGCGACTTTCCCTTTATCAAATGTATTTAGGAATGCATCGGCGAGGTTTCTCAAAAGACATTGTCTCTATATTGTATTCTTAAACTGTCTGTTTTACATTAATTTGACCCCCTGAGTGAAATCCGTCTGTGTATGTTTCTCTTTTTTTTGGGGGGGGGGGTAAGTTTTTTGTTTTGGTTTTTTTTTTTGCGTTTTTGGCTTCTTTGGTTTGCTTGGGTTTTTTTCTTGTTTTTGTGTTTAATCCTTGCAGTAAGTCACATCATTCCTAACAGGCCAGAAACCCAAACAGTTCTCTGGAATTTTAAATTATAAGAAATTGAAAGAGTGAAGTAATTCAAGACTTAAAAGTACATTTACGTGTCTGAAATTCTTTGTGGCTGTAAACACAGATTAATAGGCATTTCTCCGAACCCATAGGTAGCTTGTACTTCATACGAAGGGGACCAGGCATAAATATATCACAACTTGTGACAATTTGTTCAATGTGTAAAAGTTACCGCGTTGTAGTTTTATTAAAAAAACGGAAAGCATAATATGTGAATTTAAAGCAAATAATTCGACCAAAATGTCAAACTTGTAAGAAAGAGATTTTATAATAAATACGCACAAATAAATTATTTTCCAGGAACAGATAGCTGACTTTAAATTAAAAACCGTTAACTTTGTGATATCTATTAACAAAAATATCTAGTTTTAGAAATATAAATGTGTAAGTCAACAAGTACTTATTTTCATTTTCCGAATTTTATTCTCTAAAGCAACGTGAGCGGGATAAGATGTTCAGCTATATACCTAAGTCAACACATACATCTTTATTGTCTTCGGGCTTTTTTTGCTCCAAAGCAATATAAATAAGATACGTTTATTTTGCGATTTGAACATTTTTTTTCACGTTCATGCAGGTACTACCACCAATTTGTCTTCCATTCAACAACTTTTTAGCTGCAGGTGAAGTTCTGAAACGATTCCCACTCGTGCAAAGTATGATATAAATAAACTGGCAGAAGTGAGCAACAACTGCCCAACTGGGGTGCGTTTTGTTCGCTGAAATATCGGTAACATAAATTCAGTAAAGGTACTATCCAGAAGTAAATGAATTGCGCTTACCAAATTACATATGCTTTAACATTTGCTTCAATATAGAATTTCCTAGACCCGAACAGTTGTTTGTGTTTAACTTAATATATTTATAATACAGTATTATTATTTAACATTTTAAGGACAGGTAAGACACCAAAAATAAATCCCACTTTAGTACATCCTAACTCAAACTGTATTTGCGTTAGGATAACATATCATATATGTGTGTAATCGTCATACTCCAAAGAATTTATATGGCCCGTATTTGGGTGTCTGTGATGTTAATTGTTGAATAAACAATTGAAAGCTGACCGCAAAGCATCCACCCCATAAATGTCGATATAAGTCACTAATTATTTGTGATAAATTCATAATTATACTTGCATCTTAATCCTGATATATTGGCAACAAAAAAACGATCCTACGATTTTTCATGTTTGGTTTCGTTTTTCTGTTATCCATCCTCAAAGTTTGACGTTTCAATTTTCCCTTCGATTTTCAGGATGTCATTTTCTTCATTTCATAGAAAAAGAACTAAGCAAAATTTTGAAAATCGCTGAATAATTTTTGCAGTTCAGACATTACAGAATCAAAAGTCGTTAACCGGATTAAAATTCCCCCAGCCGTTTTCTTGGAATAATCATTCTTAGGTGGGGTTCTCATCCTATTATCCTTTCTGAGAAAACAAGCTTCAAAGGCCTTTGATGTTGATCATTTGCCTCGGAAACAATACCATTTACTTAAGTTGAGCTGATATTTGTACAAAACATAGAAAACATCGTCCCTTAACATTTGGGGAGGTTGTCAATCAATATTTTGGCCAATTGCATGAATAAAAGAGCTTTTGAAATACAGAAAGCATTATTCAGCGATCTGTCAAACAGCGACATCTACAGTCTGGTTTCAAAGCGTGACGTCATGGAGGCGGCCCTTCGGGCCCCGTGACCTCAAGCCTGGCAACCAAAGTTGTGTTGCCTTGCTTCGGTGGGCCGCTCGTGGTCTGTGCACGTATGGCGGGTTTGGTCTTCCGCCCCCTACCTCTTCATCCCGTTTTTAGGGATAGTATTTTATTGTATTTACTCCTGTCTGGATACTTTATGTAGTTAGCTTGTTAGACTTGTCTGTACACAAGACACTTAGTTAGCTTGTCATTATTTTGTGGTTATTTTGTCAATGAGTTTCAATTCTCTTTCCAACCTGAATTTTGTAACGTTATTTTGTGTGTTTTCTCTGCTGTTCACGTTTATGGTTATTTCGATGTGTTTATATGCACTTTTATTTCCTCATCCCTGGGTTTCGATAAAATATTATCATGTACATGGGTATTGTTGATTAGGGTGTCAGTTTTTTCCCCGCCTGTCTTTGGTGTGCAGGACCACTGGGGTAATCCATCGCGGCACGGCCTTTGAAGGGACATCGTCAGACGATTGCCGCTCCTCTTGAACATTTAAAGTCTCCCTTCGTTAGAACACAATTGAGTATTTGGGCAGTAATCTCCGCACCAAATAAAAACCGTTTAATGGAATATTGCTTTCTTTTCGATATCCATATAACTTTAATTTCTCCAATGTTACCTCAATATGAGTAATCCCTTCTGGTAGTCGATCCCCTGCTGACTTTGTAGTCTTAAATCTGCATATCTCGGGCTGTATCTGCATGCACTTGCCATAATAGTATCTGCGTTCCGGGTCCTGGCCCCTGCCGGACCGTGCACCATATTGGCTTTGCTGACGAATAGGACCTGTTCTCCTGCGGGGAAGTCGTCGTCCTACATGTCGGTTTATTACTTGAAGCGTTTGCATCATAACTACTTCCTCTAACACATACCCTCATCTACCGCAAATCACATTTCCCGTGGTTCTATTTTTACACACACATGTGTCCAGTCTGACACGTGTGTATTATTGTTTGCTGTATTTATATGTGTTGGTAATAAAAATAATAATAATGAGGGTATATGCCTCCTTACCCGAGTGTCCTCATTGAAAGGTTTATATATATATATATATATATATATATATATATATATATATATATATATATATATATATATATATATATATATATATATACATATATATATATACATATATATATACATATATACAAATATATCCATATATATACTGGGCCCTTAGCTCACCAGCATGATATGGACACCTCACGATTAGAGACAAATTTTTCCCAGAACCAGTTGTGTACATTTTATTTAAGGCTCATTTTACTAGTCTTAAAGACGTGGGGAACACATACGCAACAGTTTGTTCTTCAAAAACTTTTAGCAATGTGTTGTGTAGGAAAGTCAGATCCGCTGTAATAATTGGTTTGTGGTGATTGTCTAAAAATCTGGAAACTGAAATGTTGGTCTGGCAATCACAATCTTTTATGTTCTAAATGTCTGCCAATGTAAGGAATTTGAGATGCGTTTCATAATTTATTCTGGATCGAAAAAAAATGACCATGTACATATGAAATCGAAAGACGTTAGTAGCTTGCACTCACCTGGAACCAAAAGACGTTAGTAGTTTGCACTCACCTGGAATCATAATCAAAGGTTGCCCGTACATATACCAAGTAAAAATGAAAATAAAACAAACAAAAACAAAAAAAAAAAAAACGAAAAAAAAAAACAAAAAACAAAAAACACAAAGAACAACAACAAGAAGAAAAAAACAAAAACAAAAAAAATAGAAAAAACAGTTCCACATGTGCTGATCATTTTGAGCAAAGGAGCGGCACCAAAGATTTTTTTTTTAATTTGCTTAGAAATTCCATATTTGGTTATATATATATATATATATATATATATATATATATATATATATATATATATATATATATATACATATATATACTAATATTCACTCAATACTAAATATTCATAATTTTTTAAAGAATTCATACGAAGATGGACTGCTGCAGCATAGTTTAATGTGTCATAAAATAATACGCTTGTGCGTTCAGTGCGTCAAAGCGCCGTGTGGGCAAAAATACCGAAAGCTAAAATACATATATTGCTACCAGGTTATACACACTTTGCCTTGATTGCTTTGGACCATCTCCAAAAGGATGTGACTGTCTTTCATCAGAGTGATGTTAATAATACAGTTTATGAATTTCCTGCACATTGTTTTTTCACTTAAAAGGCCTCTCAAGTATGTCGATTTGCTTTCGTGTATGTTTATTCTGTTTGACGTGTGCAGGCGCCAGAAGAATTCAGCATTCAATGACGTAAGCGAGAGTACATAGCATAATAGTATCTTTATGTGTATTCACATTTCCACATTTTAACTACAAGTCAGTTTTGCATGGAATCTATTTGAATATTCCACGAAAAACAGTGTAACAAAATTGCGTGATGCTTTAAATGATAATGAACTGAAAACATGCGCTGAGTGGAATGCATGATGCTTTAGTAAAACATCTTTACAGTGATACAGGAAAAAATAATATGCGAGTTAAAATATCTTAATTGAAAAATAAACAGTAAGACGGATATACTGGGGAAGCAAAGGTGTCATGCAGCATTTGCAGCCCGTTACAAATTTAGAATTCATAGCGCCAGCTTCACAAGCTTTTTTTGCCAATCAAATACTGCTATTTGAACTCTTAAATTAACCCTATCCTCCTTTAATTAAGACTGAGTCAACAGCTTTCCTCGGCATGGGTTAGGCACTAGTGCCCAGCCCATGCCAAGGAAAGCTGTTGACCTGGGTCAAGTGATCTTGATACGTCACAAGTACATTTCTCGGTCAAATTGTTTTTCATAACTGTTGAAATGAGTTGAAAACACTGATGCAGACGACATTTGACCACTAGCCGGTTTTGGCCTGTTTAAGGGGGGGGGGGGGGTTAACAAGAAAGGAATAAGCTGTATCGTTAACATTATTTGATAGCATACCAGTGATCCTGTGTTTATTTTATTTATTTTTTCAAAGTGGAAATTTCGCTTGTCATTAATAGTAACTATATATTCGTTTTGTAAAGGGTTACAAACACTTTTATTTGCCAAGTATTAAGGAGAATCTCTCGTGGGTATAAAGACCAATAAACTCGGAAAGAGGTCTCGGCAATCAACCAAAATAAACAAACTGCCCCTACATTAAAAAACAAAAAAAAAAGAAAAAGGAATGCTGTGTATTTATTTGCTCTACTAATTCACAGCTTGTGGAAAGTATCTAAACTTAGAATTGACTAAACCGACAGTTTCTCGAGATTTTCTGGGCTGACTGTTTCAAGGTTTCAGGCCTATAAAAGTTTTTTTTTATACTTGTCGGTAAGGGGTCGCGGGATATAAAGATTGTTGGTTTGCACAAGGGGTGATCAAAACGTTTTGCGCCTGGCCAAGAGTAAACCACACCTGAATTAATGTGTAATGTACGACATTATTTTTTCCACATAAACCATTTATACGACTACTCATCGTTTCCAGTGCCGCTGTAGCGCTTTAACCGTTCTCATTGGAGGTCTGCACACAAAATTCCTCGTATTGCTCCTTTTACACCACAAACAGTGCCGTATGGTTATTTAGAATGATCTCTTGAGCGTTATTAATAGTTATACTGCATTTAAATCCCATGGGCTGCTCTCTGTCTTGGTAACGTCTCTATGTGTTGCAATATGCTTAGTAATGCCTTGTCTTTTTTGTCCTTTACCACTAAAGGGTTTCATATAGGGCTCATTTGTCTTTCTCGATTGTTTTTATTTAGGGATAGTATTTTATTGTATTTACTCCTGTCTGGATACTTTATGTAGTTAGCTTGTTAGACTTGTCTGTACACAAGACACTTAGTTAGCTTGTCATTATTTTGTGGTTATTTTGTCAATGAGTTTCAATTCTCTTTCCAACCTGAATTTTGTAACGTTATTTTGTGTGTTTTCTCTGCTGTTCACGTTTATGGTTATTTCGATGTGTTTATTTGCACTTTTATTTCCTCATCCCTGGGTTTCGATAAAATATTATCATGTACATGGGTATTGTTGATTAGGGTGTCAGTTTTTTCCCCGCCTGTCTTTGGTGTGCAGGACCACTGGGGTAATCCATCGCGGCACGGCCTTTGAAGGGACATCGTCAGACGATTGCCGCTCCTCTTGAACATTTAAAGTCTCCCTTCGTTAGAACACAATTGAGTATTTGGGCAGTAATCTCCGCACCAAATAAAAACCGTTTAATGGAATATTGCTTTCTTTTCGATATCCATATAACTTTAATTTCTCCAATGTTACCTCAATATGAGTAATCCCTTCTGGTAGTCGATCCCCTGCTGACTTTGTAGTCTTAAATCTGCATATCTCGGGCTGTATCTGCATGCACTTGCCATAATAGTATCTGCGTTCCGGGTCCTGGCCCCTGCCGGACCGTGCACCATATTGGCTTTGCTGACGAATAGGACCTGTTCTCCTGCGGGGAAGTCGTCGTCCTAAATGTCGGTTTATTACTTGAAGCGTTTGCATCATAACTACTTCCTCTAACACATACCCTCATCTACCGCAAATCACATTTCCCGTGGTTCTATTTTTACACACACATGTGTCCAGTCTGACACGTGTGTATTATTGTTTGCTGTATTTATATGTGTTGGTAATAAAAATAATAATAATGAGGGTATATGCCTCCTTACCCGAGTGTCCTCATTGAAAGGTTTATATATATATATATATATATATATATATATATATATATATATATATATATATATATATATATATATATATATATATATATATATATATATATATACATATATATATACATATATACAAATATATCCATATATATACTGGGCCCTTAGCTCACCAGCATGATATGGACACCTCACGATTAGAGACAAATTTTTCCCAGAACCAGTTGTGTACATTTTATTTAAGGCTCATTTTACTAGTCTTAAAGACGTGGGGAACACATACGCAACAGTTTGTTCTTCAAAAACTTTTAGCAATGTGTTGTGTAGGAAAGTCAGATCCGCTGTAATAATTGGTTTGTGGTGATTGTCTAAAAATCTGGAAACTGAAATGTTGGTCTGGCAATCACAATCTTTTATGTTCTAAATGTCTGCCAATATAAGGAATTTGAGATGCGTTTCATAATTTATTCTGGATCGAAAAAAAATGACCATGTACATATGAAATCGAAAGACGTTAGTAGCTTGCACTCACCTGGAACCAAAAGACGTTAGTAGTTTGCACTCACCTGGAATCATAATCAAAGGTTGCCCGTACATATACCAAGTAAAAATGAAAATAAAACAAACAAAAACAAAAAAAAAAAAACGAAAAAAAAAAAACAAAAAACAAAAAACACAAAGAACAACAACAAGAAGAAAAAAACAAAAACAAAAAAAATAGAAAAAACAGTTCCACATGTGCTGATCATTTTGAGCAAAGTAGCGGCACCAAAGATTTTTTTTTTAATTTGCTTAGAAATTCCATATTTGGTTATATATATATATATATATATATATATATATATATATATATATATATATATATATATATATATATATATATATATATATATATATATATATATATATATATATATATATATATATATACATATATATACTAATATTCACTCAATACTAAATATTCATAATTTTTTAAAGAATTCATATGAAGATGGACTGCTGCAGCATAGTTTAATGTGTCATAAAATAATACGCTTGTGCGTTCAGTGCGTCAAAGCGCCGTGTGGGCAAAAATACCGAAAGCTAAAATACATATATTGCTACCAGGTTATACACACTTTGCCTTGATTGCTTTGGACCATCTCCAAAAGGATGTGACTGTCTTTCATCAGAGTGATGTTAATAATACAGTTTATGAATTTCCTGCACATTGTTTTTTCACTTAAAAGGCCTCTCAAGTATGTCGATTTGCTTTCGTGTCTGTTTATTCTGTTTGACGTGTGCAGGCGCCAGAAGAATTCAGCATTCAATGACGTAAGCGAGAGTACATAGCATAATAGTATCTTTATGTGTATTCACATTTCCACATTTTAACTATAAGTCAGTTTTGCATGGAATCTATTTGAATATTCCACGAAAAACAGTGTAACAAAATTGCGTGATGCTTTAAATGATAATGAACTGAAAACATGCGCTGAGTGGAATGCATGATGCTTTAGTAAAACATCTTTACAGTGATACAGGAAAAAATAATATGCGAGTTAAAATATCTTAATTGAAAAATAAACAGTAAGACGGATATACTGGGGAAGCAAAGGTGTCATGCAGCATTTGCAGCCCGTTACAAATTTAGAATTCATAGCGCCAGCTTCACAAGCTTTTTTTGCCAATCAAATACTGCTATTTGAACTCTTAAATTAACCCTATCCTCCTTTAATTAAGACTGAGTCAACAGCTTTCCTTGGCATGGGTTAGGCACTAGTGCCCAGCCCATGCCAAGGAAAGCTGTTGACCTGGGTCAAGTGATCTTGATACGTCACAAGTACATTTCTCGGTCAAATTGTTTTTCATAACTGTTGAAATGAGTTGAAAACACTGATGCAGACGACATTTGACCACTAGCCGGTTTTGGCCTGTTTAATGGGGGGGGGGGGGGAGGGGTTAACAAGAAAGGAATAAGCTGTATCGTTAACATTATTTGATAGCATACCAGTGATCCTGTGTTTATTTTATTTATTTTTTCAAAGTGGAAATTTCGCTTGTCATTAATAGTAACTATATATTCGTTTTGTAAAGGGTTACAAACACTTTTATTTGCCAAGTATTAAGGAGAATCTCTCGTGGGTATAAAGACCAATAAACTCGGAAAGAGGTCTCGGCAATCAACCAAAATAAACAAACTGCCCCTACATTAAAAAACAAAAAAAAAAGAAAAAGGAATGCTGTGTATTTATTTGCTCTACTAATTCACAGCTTGTGGAAAGTATCTAAACTTAGAATTGACTAAATCGACAGTTTCTCGAGATTTTCTGGGCTGACTGTTTCAAGGTTTCAGGCCTATAAAAGTTTTTTTTTATACTTGTCGGTAAGGGGTCGCGGGATATAAAGATTGTTGGTTTGCACAAGGGGTGATCAAAACGTTTTGCGCCTGGCCAAGAGTAAACCACACCTGAATTAATGTGTAATGTACGACATTATTTTTTCCACATAAACCATTTATACGACTACTCATCGTTTCCAGTGCCGCTGTAGCGCTTTAACCGTTCTCATTGGAGGTCTTATTCTGGACATATAGGAAGTCATTATCAGTATTTAACAGTTCCAGCAAGATGCCTTTAAATGTCTCGAAACAGATGGAAGTCCAAAGGAGCCAAATCAGGGGAACACGGTAGGTGCGGATTATAGTTCGAAGACACATTCATGAACCGAAACCATTGCGACAACTAACGTGTGGACTGGAGTGTTGTCCTAGTGAAACAGAACACTTCGTTAAAGCATTCCACGCCGCTTCTGTTTTATTGTCTTCCGCTGTTGTCCCTAAAAGGAAGCAAAACAGACTGCATTAATAGTATTTTCCTTCTGAAGATAGTCCACCATCATGATGCCGTCAGCATCCCAGAAGATAGACGCCACTACCCTCCAAGCATGGAACACTGCTTAGGCCTTCATGGCGCGGAGCACTCGCATGTTTCCACTGCTTTGACTCTGTTTAGACTTCAGTTTGAAGTGATGAACTCACGTCCCGTCAATTGTCACAAATTGTCGCATGAAGTTACCTTTTTCTGACTCAAAAAGCCGAAGGTTCTGCATACATATCTTGAAGCCTCCTGTGCTTCTGATCAGCCATGAAAAGCATTAGGACCCATCGTGCTGAAAGTTTTGTCATTCCCAGGTGTTCCGTTAAAACCGAATGAAAACTCTCCCGAGGAATGACAACAGTACTGGCCAATGACCCTAATTTAATCTTCTGTCAGCACGGACCATGTAATGGCAATTCTGGACCATATCGATCGACGTGTCAGTTCTGGGTCTTCCTGAACGTGGTCCATCTTTGACACTTGTTCTACCCCTCTTACATTCGGCTTACCAGCGTTTAACCGTACCATAACATGGGACATTCTCCTCTAAAGCCATCACCATGTCCTCATGGATCTCCTTCAAATACATACCTTTTGTAAGAGACACTGGATCAGCTTTGTTCATTTGCTAATCTGACACACCAAATAGTGTGTCGGCAACATTGCATCTAGTGACTCAAAATTTCACACATAGTCAAGAGAAATGTTGGTTTCTCAGAATGCCAACAAATGAAGTACCAGGCTCTGTACTTCCTGGGCCGTGTCCAAACTTTCAAATCACCCCTTATAGGAAATTTGGTGTTATTCGGTTTGAATAGTTTCATGTAAACGTTTGAGATGTGAACATGTCGACAATTTTGTCCAATCTAATCTTTGAATAAGTGCTGCAACGCTGGGACCATAATCGATATCCCTTGTGATAGTCCAGCTGACTTAAACTCATTTCACCCTGGTAGTAGACAGAATCAACTACTTTCCTTGGCGCGTGTGCGTGCCAAGGGAAGCAGGTGATCATTGCCATATAATTTGGAATAATCTTGAATGTAAGTTTCATCCAAAATTTTGAAAAACAATCCATAAATTAGTATAAAACAATAAGCAGACGACATGTAGATATTAGCAGGAAAAAGCGTCATTAGGGTGGAGTGAGTTAATCTGGAGGAGCTGCAGAAAATGAGAACAGTATCTCCAGAGAGTATCACAGGAATCAAACACGGGTTTCAGCGTGGTTTTGTAGACATTATTTAATAATATGGCTGACAGTGTATGCTGAAGTGAAGGGAAATTTTAGGATCATTTTTTAAAACTAGCCAATTTATACTTACTGACTAGTTCAAATTGTCATTGGTAATTTTTTTTTGGAAGTTTTCTGCGAAACAACATATTAATAAACAGATAAATAGCCGACACTGTGGCCTAAGATTTAACTAAAACAATGCTACATAATATTGGGACATTAAGGGAAAGTCTGCTTTGAGCGAACCAATCAGACATCTTGTGCAATTTTGGTGCAGTTTCCCTTCCAATTCTTTGCGAATCTTGCCCTTAGCATATACATGTACTGTTGTATCATCGGCAAATAAGTGACACAAGGTTGGCGAAAAACACAAGGGAATTCGTTGATATGCATTAGGGAAAAGGCCCAAGGGAAGGCCCTTGTGAGACACCGATATCTGCGTTAAAAACTATCAGACAAGTGCATATTGTAGTTCACAACATGAGGCCACTCAGAAAGTTAAAATTTCAACCAATGTAGTTCAACCCCATCTATGCCAAATTTATTAAGTTTGTCAAATAAGATCGAAATGTCAATAGTAAAACATCGTTGCAAGTAACGAAACACTGCTACTGTGGGGAACGCTGCATCCATGTTTTCTAATAAATCCTCGACGATGCAGTGGAAATCAATTTGGGTGGAATAAAATTCTATAAACGCGGGCTCTTTTTCGGTTATGAGATTATTGAAGTAAAGTAACTTGAGTTGAACATGTTTGACGAATATTCATCTCATGTGGCACAAGACAGACATTGGCCTATAATACGAAATATTGTGAAAGGAACATTTCCAGTCAAAGGAGCAATGCCCGTGCCACGGGATAACTTAAAAAGAAGGTCAATGAACAATGAGTTGGGCAGAAACAGAATAAATCTATCTATCCGCTTAAAGATTATCAAGAGACTTTTTTGTCCTAAAAATCCTGTTAAACTATAGAATGTTAACTTCCAGTAGTACAATCACAGTAAAATTGAGAATTAAAATATTAACCTTTCCATTCTGAAAGAGGAGGATTGACCAACTTTAACAAAATATTCATTGAACATGTCTGCTGAAAGATTTCGCTGGTTATGGTTATCATTTTTGCGAGAATGCAAAAGATGTTTCAGTAAAGCTCATCTTTGCGCTTGGCCACGCGCTCTTGTAATGCTTTCATATAAATTTTTGCCATTTTTCAGCATATCCACAAGTTCATTAGGACGATTACGGTAGATGTCCCACACATGCCTCCGATCTAAGTTAAAGCTACAACTATGAATTTAGATCTTTCGAACATTAGCCAGCGGGCTACTGACTTGGCTTTTACTATAAATGCATTTAAGACTGATTTAATGGTTATATCCCGGAAAACAATTATGGAACAAAATATCTGCCGAAGTTCGTAAATCAGCGACACGTTCAACATTTATGTCATAACTATGCAAGCCAGTTTTTCGTTGTGCGCTATTTCTGTAGTTGTACAACTATGGTGATAGATTTTTATCTTTTTAAAATATGTGCCTGTGCTTAGGGGCCAATTAATTTCATATTTATGCAAAATTGGTGTCTTGGACACACCCCATTGCTCATGTGGTTTCGCATCTGAAGATGTTTGGCATTATATTGTTCTTTTGCCCTTAGTTTACTGTTCAAAGATCCAAATTGCATTCTATTGTTTCTCCACTAGTCCCGTTTACTTAACAAACAGTACTGTATGGGACTTATGAGTGTTCCCTGTTGACGAATAGATTGTTGCTGCTATTCAGAATTTTATACCTTCTACTGGTCGGCTTAAAGTAACTGACGACGGCTAATTTTCGTATACCAGTAAGCATTTTAGTGGCATTTCTGACATTGACAGCTGACTGTAACCCCTCTGTCCGCTCTGGTTATTTAATCTTCACTTTCCTGTGCGATTTTTGTTCTCGTTCTGTCTCTCAGAATAAAACAGATTTGAACCAATTTATGTCAATAGCTTCTGTTTGATTATAATATCTCTGGTACAGTTTTGAGACTATCATAAGTTAGCCATGGGTGTTTACGTGCGGGTAACCTCATGGCCAGAACATGCGTTTGTTCATTACACAATAGATCAAATTCATTGCGTTTTGGTTTTCAAACAGCTATTGATGCTTCCATAACATAGTATTTGCCTGTTCCCTGTATCACAGAGGAATAACGCAAAAAAAATCTGGCACAGGAACGTATCTGAAACTTTTTTTTTTGTTTACAATAGCCTTCACACTGTCGGCTGCCATGTCCATGTCAACAATGTAGTGGTTACAAATCAAAGATGAGAAAACACCTGATTGTGTGTGCATGTTAAAAAAATGAGTTGCTTTCAGAACGATTATAGTGGTTGTTCTAGCTTGTCTAGTTGGCTCAGGAATAAGTTGAGTGAGCTGGAAACAGGTTTCGATGAGCCATACCAGATAACTATCGTATGGATCTTGTAATTGATATCTATATTAAACTGTCTCAGTATGTAGAGGTGACTGTCATCTACAACTTTCTCGAAAATATCAGTAAAGCTATTGATATACGTTGCATCAGCAGAAGGCATTCTGTAAAGTGAGCATAACAAAATTGGGGATGTATTTTGGTTTAACCTGTGCGTACATATGCACATTTTCAGATATTGAATTAAATGTATTGCTGGGTTGACATTCAAGTCTTACTCTTATATCTGGTGATATTCAAGGTGGTGGACTTGTCAAAATTCAGATGGTTTTTAACTTGGACTGATTTCCGACTATGATATTGAACTTAAGCGCAGTGTTCTCATACACTATTGGGGAAACTCATTTGGCTGTTTTGTGCTGTGGACATTGATATCCAACTTAACAGTTATATTTAAGGCTTATAGAATTCTTTATAATGTCGGTACTTACAGATAAAGGTCCTGGGTTGCCACCTTTAAATGTATCGGGGAAAAACTTGACAGAGGTAGCAGGACAAGTTAATCATGTGAATGGTAATCCTGCACCAAACGTTGACACTAGCATAGTTACACCATGCACAGTTCGTTTAGAGCAACTGAACATTACGAAAAGAAATTATGGCATATGTTTTGTACTTTTCTGGCAAAAATTAATTTGTGAACGTAACAAGTGTAGCTGACATCATATATAATGCATATATATGATAGGATATTTCTTAAGGTTGAGTTGCTACCATTAAATTGATTTAAACTACTACTAACGTCTGTTGGTACCTGTCTCAAGTCAGGGGAGAGAAGATTTCCTTCATACTGCATTTGACATTCGTTCACAGATATACAAAATGATCATAAAGCTGTTGGTATGTCTACCTTGAACTTTTGGATATCGACCTTGCTTGTTGCCAAAATAGCTCATATGAAGCCCATGTTTTCCTTAAGATTTATGAGCTTACTGGGGGTAACAAACACGAGCCAAAAAAACGATTCGCTCCAGGCATTTTACATATTGCTCCAGCATCTCTTACTTTATACAGCCCTGCCAATGGTATTGAAGCAATGCAAATGTGAACTGTAGACGGACGAATGACGGATTATCACAGTAACCTCGCCTGAAGTTAACTGGGGTAAAACGGTTGAAACCCTACCTAAAAAACAAAAATGCTCCCACTCACGTAAAACTTTCAAAAAAACTGATGCACCTGTGTAGGACCATCATATGCTCCACCCCTACGACTCAGCCCCACCCCCGTCCTCACGCCAGCAAGTAGGACTTCAAATTCAGCCATATTCACCTTTTCCCACTAAATTAACAACTGCAAGCTAGCTGAATTAGAGGCCAAGAAATAAGAATTCAGGCAATCTAAAACATACATGATTAAGTGCTTGTTTTAACAAGATTACCTGGAGTTCTGCGTCATTTGGGATCCCCAATATTACGTCATATTTTTGTAAACTTATACATGCAACTCTTGCCAAGTTTTCAAATCAATGTCTAATTTTAAACTCTAGTATACATTGCAATCCAGTCGGCCACAGATAAAAGCGACTGATAGAAAAAAAACATAAAAACAAAAAGGGCACAATATTATTTGGGGAACGCCAAGATAAATAGACGCTATGGATCTTGAATTTGTGTTATTGCACTCAATCTTGCACACGCTCTCACCTATGAGCACCCCATGGCATCAACTTATATAAGCTTTATTCATCGGACATTATTATGCAAGGGGCAAACACATATTCTTAAGAAGTGAATAGATCAAACGTTTTTACAACATGCTAGCACCTAAAAAGTCACAGTAACTCGCAAACATATTCAATAATTCAACCATTAGAGCTGCGCCAGTGGATGCATTATTCACAAAAACCCTTCTTTGTGAGGAAGCCCTCTTGAGTTTCGGACCAACTGCACTTTAAGGAATTTTGACATTAACATATAGGTCTGCATTTCAGGTGAAACAAGAATAATCTCGGAGACGCTATTCTGATGTTCTTGGCTCAGTGCAGTTCAACAGGGTGTCTGGTGAAATAACCTTTTGTGCAGCACAAGAGGCCTTTCAGATAGCCAGGATCCATTTTGTCGAATATATGAGCTTAGAGAATACTTGGTTGCTTCACCATAGAATATATACGGCCCAACAGGATTTTGTAACTCTGCGGGTACAGAAAACACGAGACACAATTTTCCGTTTCCTTCCTTGTCAGGGTCAGCATAAGACCAAGTCAACAGCTTTCCTTGGCCTGGGGTGGGCACAAAGCGCCCATTCAGCTCCAACAAAAGCTTTTAACACAGTGCCTGTTGTCATAGTACGCTACATCCGCAATTATTGATAAAAATGTTTTCAATTAATTTAAGATTCAAATAACAAAACTTTAATGTAAGTGACAAACTATATCTGGACGCTTCTTGGCGACTTGGGAGCATTTGGAGTACATTTAGAAACCAGCTAAAGTAAGAATACATAAACAAGCTGAAAGAGTAAGTAAAATTAGAACAAAATGTGTATATTATTTATCTGGTACACTGTTCAAAACCCTAGTTATGATATATATTACAGCTGGTCGGATTTTTGGTTAATGACTATAAATATGGGATACCATATCGACTAACATATATTATCTCATGTGCCATTTAACAGAAGTCGCAATTAGCATTTTCATTTTTAAATGTGATAGTTTTTAACGTGTGCTTATCAGATGTAAATGCGGTATATATGCTCGAGTTAATGTTCTTGAGATTTAATGTAATTGAGATGTAATGCCATAATTTAGCCTTTTATGGATTGGCTTTTAATACTGATTTGATATGTTGCCAATCAAAATATCCCACAGACGGGTTCTTGAACAAGATTGTTACCCGAGTGTGTTCATTTATATCATACCATGTGTTACTCTACTGATGGTCCACTTACAACGTGTGCGCTTGGTTGGAGGTCGGAGGAATTGAAATATTAATTTTAAAATAATAGAATCTCCAAAAAGGGAAAATTTATGTCAGTCAAAGATTAAACATAATTCTGAAACCTTGGCTGTACGTACAAGTTTTCAAAAATATGATCTAGCATTGGGGCTCTTAAAATACAAACGCGATGATGATACACCATTATATGTGGGCAAACTGGCATTTTTCTTTGAGACGTAACTTTTGTTACACACGGTACTGCTCTTTATATGCTACCCTCACGACCAATTTTGCACACAAAATTCCTCGTATTGCTCCTTTTACACCACAAACAGTGCCGTATGGTTATTTAGAATGATCTCTTGAGCGTTATTAATAGTTATACTGCATTTAAATCCCATGGGCTGCTCTCTGTCTTGGTAACGTCTCTATGTGTTGCAATATGCTTAGTAATGCCTTGTCCTTTTTGTCCTTTACCACTAAAGGGTTTCATATAGGGCTCATTTGTCTTTCTCGATTGTTTTTATTATTGTTTTATATATTCTCTGCAATCTGCAAAAAAATGTTTAAATCAAACATGAAAAAGCGTTTTTACTTTTACATCATATCGCAAATACAGATCTAGATCTATTATCGATTTATCTGAGATACGATACAGAATGTGCCGAATATCCTTTGAAATTGAATGTCGCACCCCACCTAATAAAATTGTCCGTGCTGTGATATCACATTCGAGCAGAATTTAAACAGCATTGAAATCTTAATACAAACAAGCATTGGCTTTATTCAAATATCAGGGAAAGCCCGGCCATTAGAGAAACCGGATGCTAGGACATGGTGAACGGGATATTTCCCCGTACAGCAGATGTTCTATGCGTTCTCCAGTGAGTCCAAAACCCATGGTCGTGCACTTTGATTAGCATTTTTTTCACGTGAAAACTAATTTGTCTCGATCTGTACTAAAATGCAAATTTCTATGATCTACAAAAGCATTTTTGCATCCACTTCCCTTGACAAATGTTTTCCAGAATGGAAAACAAGGATTCTGAAATTATACTGCGACACATGGGCATCTGTAACGAACATTAACACTACATGATTTCCTGTTATTGTTGTTGTTGTTGTTGTTGTTGTTGTTCAGTCGGCTATATTGCAGTTTATGGGGACATGCACAAAGCCTGAATTCAGATGCAGATAAACAATGCCCGTCGCAATGCACTCTTAAGGGGCAAAATAACAAAATCTATTGGTTCTTCGTGAAAAATATAAAAAAAAATATATATATTTTTCAAAATTGCTACTGGAATCTTGATGTTGGTGATCTATGTGCTTGGTCACACAAAAAATATAACCCCACCGAACAGTGCCAGTTGGTATCAAGCTACGTGAGTTTGCCTGCTCGACCAGCGGATTTCCATAACACCGTGGTTCGTGTGCGTTGGTGTGAAGTGAAATATCCATTTTGCAGGATTTTGTTTCGGACACCTTTTCCAGAGTATGTTGTTCTATGCATTGCTAAGTGTGTCACTCCTTTAAATATTTTAGCGACCCACAGGGTTATATAAACACTGCGGAAAATGTGTGCTTGTACTTCAAGTAAACTGTCAACTTATAATGAGTTCCTGCCTGGGCTATGAGTATTCAGAATTGCTCCTATGCTATTTAGGGGCAAATTCGCATAGCAGTTGGGGGAGCTGTTTTAAGATTTTGCAAAAAATGAAAATAATAAAAATATTTAAAAACTCGGACGTGCGACCAATTGAACACACTCAGTGGACAACCGCCGACAGAGCATTACTACCTGTGAGCAACTTTTGTTTGGCCCTTCCAAAAACAACATTTTCACGCCTCAGCGGTCCAGCGATAGAACGCTGACCTACCACCGCTGTGACATGCGTTCTATCCCCACCGGCAGTGCATATTTTTCGTCCCGCATAGCTCCTTTTCGTCGTGTGGAGTCTGATTCCTTCGAGGGTAGGAATTTTGTGTCGGCTTGGGGTTCATGCTCGGATGTGTCAGGTTTCCCGAACGTCTGCTGAGTTCCACAGATTTTGTCCAGGTACCCCGGTTTTCTCCTACTTTCAGCGGTTTATTAGACCCTATGGAAGAAAGGTCCTTGACTGAACAGGCTATAAAGATGTGACTTATTGATCAACTTTCGAGTTTTCTCGAAACGATACTGCAAACTTAAAGCACCACAAAATGAAAACTATTTATGCTTAGTTACTCCTGCGTTTTTATCATCTCCAAACTTTCAATGCTGGTATTAAGATTTCTCTGAAAATAGTCTTCCAAGACGTTTGTATAACATCTTATGCCAGTATGACGTCTTAAGAAGCACGATTTCGTAATTTGCATTGGTTTCATATGAAAGTAGACATTGTTTAATGAATTTTCACCAAAATGTCCACAAGTCTCACAAATTCATTTTTAAACTATGAGAACATGTGTACGCTAAAACTCCTACTAAAAAAAAAAAAAACAGAATAGAAGAATCATATCAAGGCAAAAAATAAAATTGATAGAACAAGTAATTTTAAGACCATCCTCCTCCGAATAGATGTTCCATCTCTGTGCCTTCAGGTCCAACATCAACTCCACTCACAACATTTGCTTGTATGAAACTGGTTAAGAATGGATAAATTTTGATGTAAAGATTATGTTTATTAGACCAGTGTGATATAAGTTATTGTTTCTCTACTTATTAGTCAGACTAAAATCTTTCCAGTGATATATCGCACAATGCAGCAGTGATGACACGACAGCCTCTCAAGGCTGGTTTTACACATATCACAATTGTCACAGTAAATGATCAAGATCACATGCAATAAAGCAATTTTATACGTGATTTTGGTAGCCAAATGCAATGTTGATACTTTGGTCGTGAGCAAGCTAGGTCATCACTGTTGCTTTATGTGTCTGATATATGGTCAAGATGGCTGACTGCAGTGTTGCGACAGAAATTAAAAAGTCATATTTCATTAGGCGTAATTTATGTTTTGCTGTCCTGATTTGCACTATCTTCACCACACAATATCTATATTTTCAGTGGGCTTCATGACAAATTGAGTTTCTTGTTCGATTTACTTGGGCTATAAAACCATGGTTAAATTTAGACATTAGCATGGCCATATTGGCTACTTTCTACGAGAATGTGAAATTACAAATAAGCCCTGAAACTGTGGAAGTGCAAATAAAATCTACATGCAATAAGAAGCGTAAAAAAGCCTTCCACTGTGAGCAGCTATGGCTGGCAGTGTAGCCAAACCCACATACACACAAAAGTAAGTATCCCATTAAAACAATAAGAGAATGGTGGCAGTCCTGTACTCAACTGACCTGGCATGCGCAAACTGAAGTAGTCCTGTAAAATGTGATATGAAGGTCATCCACCTGTTTCACACCATGCTCACTGTTGCCAACATGTACATATGCCCTTGCAAATCATATAAAAAAAATAAACAAATAAATAAAGAGATGTCGCAGGACCACCTGTTAAACAAATTAAGGTCTAGGGGTTCTCCGAAGTGTCCCCACGCATTTTCGAAGCAATTGACTGGACGGTTTCCGTGAAGATTTTTTACCATTTTGCCAAAAAATCAACAATATTTATTAAAAATCCAAAGTGCGCTGCACAACACTTCAAAATTGCAAATATCAATTCAATGATACAGCATGTTTCAACCTTGTTGCCCACTGTATCATGTGTTTACTTTGTCAAAGAAATCAATGAACAAAGATAACCTGTTCATTATTATAGAAAATATTGATTCTAGTAATTGACCTCAATGATAGATGCAATGAAAGGATGAAAGCAGTGTCTACATATCTGATATTATTTGACCGCTTTCGCAGTTTTTTTTAAGTGAAGGTTCACAGTGACGTCATCCGTTTCAAGGTCTGAGAGGTCACTTTTATTGGTATCAGTATCGCCCCACTCGGATCCTGATGATTTATCTGTCTTCAACACCGCCATTTTAGCACTTGCACTCTGACTCGGTACAGGTTGAACTTCTTCCTCTTTCACCACAATCTGAAACAATATTGAAACAGCACTGTTTATTATAAATGAAAATTAAGTTCCGTTCATGTCTCAGCATGTGTGCCCATAAACATATTAAGCAATACTTCAACTACGACATGTAGTTACCTTGATCAGTAGTTTAATCCATCTGTCCGCAGTTTTTTTTTACCTAATTTACTCAAATTGAGATTTTACAAATGTTTAATATAATAAACTTCACTTGTTGACTATGCCCCTAGTGCACTAATTACAGCGACGCAGGGCACATTCTATTGTAATTTTGGATTTAAAGACACCATAAACATAATACTTAGGAAATTTAAGACCACACAACCCCAGCAACGCCCCCCTCCCTGAAAAATCTTGGTCCAAATTTTGAAAAAAAGAGCAGGGCTCCCGCTCGCTGGATAAAGCACTTTTGAAATCCCCCCCCCCCCCGCACACACACACACACACACACACACACACACACACACATCTCAGTCCACCCACTGGCAGGAATATTCCAAAACTAAACTAAACAATACATCATCACAGAGTTTGTCAATATTAGCAGTTCCATCACGAAGATAATACATTCGACAATTAGAACCGTACCGCCCAGCAACTCCAACCCACTGAAAATAAGTCCAACCTTGAAAAAAAAACTTGAGCAGGGTTTCCCCTATATAAACCACTTGACAGATCCCCCCCCCCCCACACACACACACCTCAGTCCACCAATTGGCAGGACTGTTTCCAAACTAAGCTAAGCAATACATGATCACAGTGTTTCTAAAACTTGGCAGTTCGTGCTGATGATGTAAAAAACAGGCATTTATGTTAACACTACCCGGGAACACTTTCAGTTGCGACAGGCCCCTTCAATGGCAAAACATACGCAGATGCACTCATCAGTCAACCACACCTATTATGTGCAAATGTAGTAAGAAATCCTAGCTGCAGAGCTTCCCTTTTACAAGTCCCACCAGATTATAGGCGATGGCAATATGTCTGCTGAAGTGCCATATTATTGCCCACAATCGTGAAATAGATACGTAAAACAGATGATTTTCCCAACTTTCTGGTAATAACTTTGACAAAATACACCAACAGCAAATATAAATAAGCATATGGATTTGATTCATATCACTAATATTTTAACAGCGCGTAGTATAAAGATGCTTGGCGATCATTCAATACATCCACAAACATGACAAAGAGTCTTGAAATATTCTTTTTACGTTTCTGTCATTTTGCTTTGCCAATTAATTCAAATAACATGTATATTTCTATCAGAGCAGCCTGAAAAAGTTCTATAGTGATCCCTTTTCCTTGTCCAGTGCAAAATTTACAAACTTTGCAGGACACTAGCTGCGGGTTTGCAGCTTACGCCACAGATTGCAGGTGCATGCGTGCAGGCTAAAAGTTCCAATGCCAAAGTCAATCTGGACATATCACGGTAAAGCTGAAATCAGGTCTAGTTATTTATTACTAAATTTATGAATTTTATTGAATTTGGTACAGGCTTATAAAATAAAATGATATATTGACTTGTAGAATTGGAACCATACTTTCGACACAACGAGACCTTGCACCACCACGCTTGATCGTGGACTTCAGTGCCTACACGAATGTGTACAAAACTACAATATGTCGAAAGACACTCTTGTTGTCTGATTGGGATTAAACATTCCATTTACATGTAGGCCTATGTGTCTGCCCTGACCAAAACGGTTTGTATTGCCATTGCACAGCACCTGTCATGAACATATTAAGCAGAGGCCTTGAATCAAAACAGCGAGATACCTCTCCAGCTATTGTTTGATAGTGCAGAGTGAGCGATGTGATTTTGACCAAGATCCTATGCACGTGGTCCATGTACTTAAATCAGGTCAGCTGCCTGGAGGTACTCATGCCACACAAAGTCTCGTAAAGATTGTGGAAACAGCAAACAAATTCACAAATAAATGATATCAGAGCAATAAAGCCGGTATGGAAGCCTGTACCTGTCAGACAAAGATCAGTCTAAAAGCTGTTTTTAAGTCCTCGTTCTCATCCTTTTTTGCAATAAGCGAAGTCGTACGTCTTCGCATCTAGGATACATTTTGCCCAAGGCTGTTCATATCCAATGTCCTAGCGTGGACGCAAACTGGACACACAACCGCGTCCATGAAAGCAGGGATAAAAAGAAAACAAAACATATTATAATTCAAAGAAAAAAAAAATTAAAAAAGCACCACCTGGTGAACAAATAAACAACTACGGTGCCCTGTCCATGTGTTATTTCGCAGCAATCGGGCGAGGGGTTTCAAAATTTTTTTTTCAGATTTGCCTTAAACAGAAACAAACAAAAAAATCATAAAAAGTACAAAATCATTGGAGTGTGACCATTCGAACAAACTTGATGGAGACCGACCGGAAGGACGAAGGACCATAGGGTAAGTTCAGCAACTGACAAGTCAGCTGAGCTAAAAAGTAGCAACGAATGCAAAATACATTCAAAAGAAATATATATCAAGTGCAAAATAATTTAGTGTGATTTGGCAACGTTGCAAATTGCTTGCTTGGCCGTTTCAAAATACGGTGAATAAGTGATAGAATAGCAAAGGCATTGTGAGTTTTTGCTTTCTGTTTTCTTTTTTTTTTTTTTTTTTTTTTTTGGCAAAAAGAACAAGTGGTCTTCATTCACATATAAAACGAAAAAACATAATAAATTTTAAGGTTTTTGACAGTGAAAGAAAGGTTTATATGAATGTCTGCCGATACGCAAATGGAGCAAGAAATGTATGTGGCATGTCTTAGTTTCATCTATTTCACGCAAAATACATGTACAACACTCGATAAAAAGACGCCTAGCTTTCTGGAAAATGTGGATTATTAGTATGCAATCATATCATGCGTAGTACAAATGCAAAGTATATTGGTGAAGTAAATGATCAGCATTCCTTGATATAATCATAGCGGTAACTGGGAATGTATGTATATATGAAAACAGTAACGGAAATTAAATGTTGTAAAAATATGGCCATAACGCTCTTGTGTCTATTGAAGTCCATGGAAACATGTACAATAATAGACTAGACTAAAAATAGATACAATGAAATACTACATAGCGCATTAGTCAAAAATAGCACTTTTTGCACACCAAAGCTATTAAGACATCACCCATACACAGAATTCACAGGTTTTGACAGTTGGGTGTTCAAAAACAGGTGAACTGTGTCAACATCATATTCTGGTACACCCTCGGTTAAATTTATTTTACTGACGCAATTAGGACACGGGGCGGTGCCTAGAATAATCATTGACCTTATTATATTGAACTCGACATAAGTCCCAACCTAAAGTTGAGCTTAGTTGACCTTCACGGAACCACATATTTAACTACGTTAAATAGTTTGGAATGAAAAAGAATACGTCCACTTTAATTCTAATATTAAACATTCTGATAACATTCCTGTCCATCATAACACAGTTACGAAAATTTGTTAATATCCAAAAACAATTATGGTCCCACCAAATGCATATATCAAGAGTGGATTTAATCATACTACATACCTACAAGGTTTGAAGGAGATTCAGCAAAATAAAATAAAAACGAAAAAAAAACCCCAAAACATCCTTTTGACTCACATGGTAATCAATAAGAATGCATGCATTAACTGACAGGTACCCAAGTTGGGTACATGTCAGTTAATACATGCATTAACATTGAAGTCCATTAAAAACAGGGATCCAGAGTAACGCCACCAAGCTACATTTCCTCTCAATTTCAGAACAATCGTTGTCCAAGAATAAGTCGAAAATGGAGGAAAACACAGAAATGTGTTACAAAATAGAAAAAAATAGCAACACCACCTATTGTGCGAATTAACGTCTGGGCAGAAGTATCCCTGTGCTTTTTCAAAGCAACCAGCTGGGCGATTTCGGACAAGATTTTTCAAGATTTTGCCTGAAACAAAAAATTGTTTAAAATATCTAAAAATAATTACAGCGTGACCATTTGATCAAAACTGCTGGAGACCCACCTAAGGTACACCGTCACTAATTTTCAAGTAAATACAGCTGACGGTTTTTCAAAAGTCGAAAATGTAAACTGCTGGTGGAGGAACGCCAAGCCTGACGCCGAAGACGGACGAAGGACTATCCTGCACCCTGAGGTGAAATGGGCCTTTTTGGACCTCACTTGAACAATGATACGGAAATCTGCATTGATCAGCTGTTTTGTCTCTGAAGCATGTGCATATATATCATTTATTTGTGCAGTCAGACGCTGAACAAAAGGTTTTCATCATGCAAACCAAGGTTGCTGTAATAGAAACATACTTACAGTTGGAATGCCTCGAGCCTGAAACCTAACTGCAAACAATTAATCTTTAATAGCACCTAGGGGCTTCGCCTTCCCTTAAACAAATGTTTGAGCAAGGTGTGGTACATGTATGGGATCACTACGCAAGGAGTCGATTTGTCGAAGCAGTACAGTTCCTGTGATCTCTTGCCATCACGTAGTAGAAAAGGATACAATGTATCAATGCAGCTTAGTGTGATGATGGAATTTGATTGGCTTAATGTGTTAATTGTAGCTAACAACCTGTGACGAATTTCTTTTCCCTCCTTCCACCCTTTTGGGGGGGGGGTATTGTTTTGATTGTTTTGTTTTTTATTTAGTTTTTTCGTTTGGGGGGTGTTTTGGGGTTTGTTTTTTGGGGTGGGTGGGTGGGTGGGGGGTCTCCATTTTTTATGTGTGTAAGCTGCAGTGGGCCCTATATGTGAATTGCCTGGTAAGTGTGTAAACGAGTTTGATATGTGGGAGATAGCTTGGGCTATTATGAAACTCTTGCATTCGCACGTAAAATTACAATTATATAACAAATTTCAAGCAAGCAATTTCCGAGAAAAACTTACGTGGCATTGAAAGTCTTTATATGTGATACCCTTAACCATGTGATTTTATTTAAACATGTTTTTTTTTTTAATTTATGTATTTTGGCATCAAATGTTATCCGTCTATGCGCACCGAAGGTCTTGTCCTGTTCACTACATTGGAGTCGCACATTGTAGGAGGGA
The DNA here is from genome assembly GCA_964020975.1 of Hermodice carunculata. Taxonomy (NCBI): domain Eukaryota; kingdom Metazoa; phylum Annelida; class Polychaeta; order Eunicida; family Amphinomidae; genus Hermodice; species Hermodice carunculata. The sequence continues at coordinate 64,062,093 of OZ026621.1, forward strand.
GTCATTTAGCGGTTAGGGAAAGTACACGTACTTGTCAATATGCCCACAAATAATTTCAAATGTTTAACGCTTACAAACATTTCAATACTCTACATATGCGTGGCCAGCAGCTCAGCAGCCAATGTTTGAATACAAGTTGGAACATTGCTTACAACACCAACAGTTTACTCATTGCAGTTGTCGCATATCTCCAGGCAAATACGTTGTGGAATATACCTTACCATATATTCAGGACTAAGGTCTGAATCAAGGCACCTGTATGTATATGTTGTGATTATTATGAAATTCCATTTCCTTTTTTTTTTCAGTCGACATGCAAAATTAGCAATACAAAGGACCAGTGCCTGTCTATTGCTGTCGAATCTATCACCCTGTCCACTTCAGACAGACTTGGCCTGATGTCATGAGTACCGGTGGACAGATCCATCCCAATCATACATACCCTACCGTTTTATACCCACGCTCAGCCCAGTTTCTGCCCATATCAGACCAACGAAGTGATAATAAAAATCAGTTAATATGCCCAAACAGGGACAAGAATGTTCACTAACACTTCACTGCATATAGCCTTTCTGCAAGGTGTGGGTTTATAAACGGAGGTTATTTTTCTGTGCCTATGCATGGATTACCACCCACTGATGCTAATGTATTGGCATTGACTGTTCAAGTATCTAATTTGAAATAGGAGAGAAAGGATTTAGCTTTCCGATTTTGGATACCAGGTGCGCAAATGTTGATTATTAAGTTTACCAGTCCAAACAGTGGTTAAGTATGGTAAAACGGGTTTTTCTATTAGAAACGTAAATGGACAAGTAATCGTACAAATACACATGTGGTAGTGTTTAGTTATTACTGCAAATGAGTCATGTGATGTGGTATCTTTATAGCATTCAGCATGAGTGCTTTCAGCTTTCAGTGTGTTTAAATAATGAAACCAGAATGGGTGCAACCGCGTTTGGAGCACATTTTGTTTGGTTTTGTTGGGTATTCGTGCGACTCTGAAATCACATGTGTTTGTGATATTAGACCTGTAACATAAAATTCAGATTTGGTATCCTGGGTGTCGTCCATCTATGACGAGGCTTTAGTCAAAGCGTACCTAGAAGAAGCACAAGTTCACTGTTAAGCTGTACGTGATTTGTGAAAATCGGCATAGAAGCGATGGTTTATCACACACGGTGAATAAGATAAGACACGTGACTGGTCTATTGTATTAGTTTCATGATGCTCTTGCTACCGTAAGCTAAAAGGTTATCATTAATTGCATTTTTGGTAATACATGTTCTTTCTGTATTAAATTTATCATAAAATAATGTTTCTTTGGGGCACATATTTGTCTGAAAAAGGGCACAAACGCACCCATTTCCTTTGAGAAAAATAAATTTCAGAAAATTATAATTGGTCATAAACATGCTTTCTTTGGTGATTCTGCCAAGAATGGTCAACATGCATTTGACTATGATGAGTTTATAAAACTGTTTGAATATTTGATAGATAATATTTACATTCGTTTTGGTGATATTGTTTTTAGACAGGTCATAGGAATTCCCATGGGTACAAATTGTGCGCCACTTTTGGCTAATCTTTATTTATTTTATCACGAGTATAATTTTCTAATGAAAATGGCCAAAGATAAAAATTACCATGCTAGATCATTTAATTTAACTTTCAGATATATAGATGATTTATTAAGTGTCAACAACAAACATTTAAAAGATTACATTAAATCAATTTATCCTAGTGACCTGGAACTAAAAGAAACCACTGAATCGAATACAACATGCTCATTTTTAGATCTACTCCTATTCAATGATGGTGGTATATTAAAATCAAAAGTGTATGATAAAAGAGATGATTTCAATATTGATATAGTAAATTATCCATATATAAGTAGTAATATTCCTATCAATCCTGCTTATGGTGTCTATGTCTCAAGACTAACTGCTTTCGCAAGAAACTGTACTGATTTTAAAGATTTTGCTGATAGACATAAATCACTTTTTGGAAGACTTATTAAACAGGGGTTTTCCAAAATAAGATTAAAAAAGGTTTTTCTTAACTTTAAAGATAAATATCAATATGTTCTACAGAAATATCATGTTGATTTATATGAACATATTAATAAGGTATTTTCTGAGTGTCAGTAAAACACATAGAAATATGTTTATGTATTTTAATGTTGTAGCTGAAATTGTTTTACCATGAGCTTGATCGAACTTTCAATACTGGAACATAAAATTTAATATAATGACAACAAATATAAAACGAAATAAGGACCATTTAAGTTCTCAGGCATCATGTTGAACAATACAGGCCTTCTATTTTCTCATCCTTTTGAATATGGTGACAAAATGTAAGGAATACTTACTCAGCTGATGTGAGTAATATATTTGTAACGAATTTTAAGCCTATTGTGCTGTTTTTTCTAGTGAGAATGGAACATGGAAGAACTTAACCATGTTTCATAATAAATATAATATTAGTATCAAATTTAGTTATCCTGTGTTCACGTGGAAACTTTTTTTTGGTGTTTAAATTCAAATTTTGACATGTTACGCAATTCTAATGTAAATATAGTAATCTGACTTAAAATTCTTATAATGTTCCAGATTCATAAATATCTCAAAAACGATGTAGGCCTACTTTACTCTTTTACTTTAAACTTAGCTGACTGACAAGTCGGGAGAACTAAAAGGTGATAGGCCTAACAAGTCTTTTTTTATTTTTGGCAGAAGAAATGAAATTTGTGTTTTGGGTGGTTAGGCCTATACATTTTGGCAAAAGGAACTAGTGTCTGCAGTTAATGATGAATATTTCTAAGGTTGAGAGGATTGGTTTAAAACCACCAGTTGCCTTTTATGGGTGACTGCCTGTCTCAAGTCAGGAATGAAATTTGTTTCTTCACATTGGTATTGGAAAAGAAATGTTGATGCTTTGGCAAGTCTGAAATCTCTTTGCCGTCATTGTTGGGTTTGGAATTAATGAATATGGATCATGTGTTTCTGTACTATTAATTGTCCTGTCATTGTTTGGATGATGTCTGTGAACTATGGTCAGGTAATTACCTTTTATAACTGTACATTAACATTAAGGGCTAAATTTGTTTTAGGCCTACTTTAAATGAATGTGAGTGTTTTCCAAAGTGGGAGGATTGGGATCCCGTAAAACTGGTTTAACCCACTGCCAATATGTTGGTAACCTGTTCCAAGTCAGGTAGAAGATACTCTCATTCGTTTAATTCTCATTACTGTTGGTCATGGATCCTTCTGACGACGAACACTAGCATGTCTTACTATTTCGTAAATGATCCTGAATCTGACAAGGTTAAACTGGTATTTGGTTTGGTCTCATCACTATCATTGAAAACTGTTATCCACTTCTCTTTTCATGGAACCCTTATATATTTGGTAACAATTTGAACATTCAGGCATTTTCTGCACATATTGCAGTGCAGTAAGTGTTCCAAGTGTAGTGAAACTGATGTTGTTTATGTATAATTGTCTGATGAATATAGTTTGTTATTATGAAGGTCATGTCAGGTTGGCTCAAAGTGTTTAATGTACTCTTTCTCTGTCTCTCTTTTGTATAAATAATTAACATCTAAATCAACTGACTGACAAGTTGAACTACGTCTTATTATAAATGAAAAAATTAATACTGTTACAGGAAAACAGTTATACTTACAGTTACCTTTAGGAACATTTCAATCTTGAACATTTAAATGTCCTTTCAAAAATACTTCTGGAAACCAACTTGAAATGTGACTGCTATCCTTACAAATTTTGACTATTGTAATGCATTTTCGACTACGTTTTAATGATTTGAGGCCTAATGTCACTTGCTTCTGGCTGATGTTTACCATTTGAACCAATGTACTTACTATATTTGGAAATTCAAACACTTTTCTTTTTGAAATACTCTTAGTTTATCTCCTTTAAAACAACATCATATCTTTAACTACATGCCTAAAACACATCGAATTATATAATCATGTTGTTTAGATTCTTATTGATGGTCATTTAAGGCCTAGAGGGCTTTTCTGATGGATTGATGTTGGTGTTGGTGTCACTTTGTGGACTTATATGGATGATGATCATTGTTGAGATGGTGGTTGCAAGTAGTACCTTTTTAAATACTGAATTTTATAGACATTTTCAACAAGTTAAGAACCTCCGCTTACAAATTCTCTGATGTGATGCAAATTTTGGTCCCTTTTCATAAATTGTATGGTCCTGTATGTGCATGAATGAAACAACTGTTCAAGCCAATTTACTGAAATAGGCCTATAATTTTAAACAAAACTTTTTGCATTCTGTCATGTGAAAACTAGATAAGGTTTTTTTCCCCCTATGGACCTTTGCACTTACGTTTTGGTCTCTTTTGGGTAAATACGAACTATAAATTTATATGTTTCAGCTATACATACCAAGGAACATTGCCTTTGGTCGGAATTGACTTGGATTTGTTTCGTTAGGACTACGGTTTGGATATGGTAATCACACTGTCTAAATTAGATTCCTGAACAAACTTTGAATATTTTGGTATCACCAAAAGAGAAAACATGTTTTTATATATTTTAAAGAAAGTAACTTCGAAACTGTAAACATTAAAATCACCGCCGAACCTTACCGCAAATGAGGGCGTCCCACACTCAAGTCATTCACAGAATTTCAATTTTAGCATCTTTTTCTTTATAGCTGCTTACACAATTGACATAAGACAAATTACCTTTACACAAATTGTGAAGGGTCAACATGATAGTGTCTGAAGGCCTCAGGACTATATCCATGCTAGACAGTCAAGTCAGACTGCGAAGATTGGTGCAATCAATGTTTGTGGCTAAAGACGTAAATCGAGCCATCGTGTCTTATAAGACGTTGTCTAATTTAACACCAATATAAATTTGCTTTAGGAGTTAACATTTCCGACTGCCGTTTTCATGCTTTTGGGATTTCATGAAAAACTGAAATCTAGCGGTTCCAAATACGTAATAGCTTATTTTCGGTCTTGGAAAAGGTATTGAACCAAGGCCCAAAAGTAAATTACAATCATGTTGTAAGTGCAATTATTGCACTTCACATTTTTACATCTGTTTAGATTTGGTGAATCTGACTGAGTTAATAGATAAAATCACAAATGATTTGGACATAAGCAGCTTGAATCAACCCCTTTGTAAAGTTTGAGAAAAATGTAGTTCCCAAAATGATACCTTGTTGTATAAGACGGCACCACCGTGAATTGCCAATTTAAGGTGATAAATACGGACAGAGCAATAGCCGAGTCGGGCAGTGGACAATACTTCATCGTACTATGCATAACATGGGCACTGGCGACTTAAGCAAATGTAGGCAACAGCATACGTCTTGTGTGTTAAATTTAGTGCTGTGGATGCCACAACATTTAAAGGTTGTAAAATGTTAACTGATTCCGCATATTCTCTGGAGCGGCAATTCATGCGCTTTGCATCATTGTGTGCCAGAAAACGAGAGCGCCGTAGAACCTTGGCAAGAGATATTTAGCACCATTGGGATCCATGTAAAATGCTATGCCCATAAATCGAATGATTATTGCAATTTTCAACTACTCAACTTATTCCTACTTTTTTCATAAAGCTTTGATGTGGTAATTTTCGCTCCACTTCACTGGTGGACTGTATCATGAACATTCCCACCCATATCTCATACAGTGTACAGTAACTGTTTGGTTATTACTTTCACGAGGCAGCTACGCAAACGATGTCATATAACTATCATTAAAACGAGACAAAACCACAGTACTGCATATAAATACAATTTATTGGAATCATGCACTGTACACTGACACAAATTGATAGATCAGCACTCATGAACTGCTAATGGAACCACGGGCAAATATTACACTGGCTATATAACGATCGGGATGAATGACAAGCAAATGTTTGAAGGAGAGTAGTGACAGATAAAGAACTTGTATTTGAGATTGAAGAATCCATCAGGATACAGAGCAGCAGCCACTCTGCACCGCAATCTAATTCAGGGAAATATTTATTTTGTAATCATGATTTTATTGAAGATCAATGTTACATATTGGCAATAGTCTATGTTGATGTAATGCGTATGGGTATTGGAACGTGGCTTTCCCACACTGTCTCACCCGGAGGTGTACATGCATCCTTCCAATGATCAAGCCACACGAGGACAAATGACCAATAATTTCGAAATTTGGGGCTCTAGATACATGTATGTTTGCTCCCGAGCTGCCGTCGCGGTTTTTCCTATTATTCTGGCTCTTTGGAATGGCAGCCAGATCAGTGGATCACTGTGGAAGTGGTTCTTTTCTGATTATTTACCATTGATAATTCTTACAACCTGCAACAAGTGGAATTCAAATTCAGGTGATCCATATCTAGAGGATATAATTGTAGGTATTACCGTACGATGCATGGTTACTTGTAATAACCAATTTAGCTAACGACTGTTACATGATATGTTTGATCTGGTCTTTCTCTCTCTCTCTCTCTCTCTCTCTCTCTCTCTCTCTCTCTCTCTCTCTCTCTCTCTCTCTCTCTCATTCTCTCTCTCTATATATATATTGTCATAGCATTTCATAAAAAAAGTTTGTGTGAAGTTTTTAAGGCCAAAGGCATGATGAATAAGCTGAAAGAGATAACTATGACAACGGTGCGGCAGTTTCCATTAAATCATGAAGGGCGTTATCCATCACCATAAAAATACAACACGTCATCTGCTTTGGAAGTGGAGTCCCATAGCTGACGGCCTCACAGGGGAATATGATGCGTTTTAAATAAATTATATCTTGCATTGAATGCATATGTTTGCCTTGAGCCATGATATTCAATTGACATGGCATTACAGATGCGGACGTATTATAGTGCGTACATATCACTGGTTTTACCAAAATGCTTGTGACTTATTTAGTATTTTCACCATGAAATTGATATAAGTAGAGGAAAATAAGGCCATGCTTGGGCAGAGCAATTATCAATCCAGTCTGTCTGACACGGGGCTCAATCTCACACAATGTTAATATAATTACAGAGTCAAGTGCTAGTAGTTCTGGCCATATCTTTTAAACACTAATCCCTGAGGACAGACCACCAGAGTTGACCAGCGTGCTGAAACCAAAAGAGTTAGCTTGTATGCTGAAACAAAGGGAGTTGGCTTGTGAACTGAAACCAAAAGGCTTGACCTGGGTGGTAAAACCAAAACATGTGGCTTTTGTGCTGAAACCAAAAGAGTTGGCTTGTGTGCTGAAATCAAAAGAATTGGCTTGTTCGCTGACGCCAAACAGTTGGTTTGTGTGTTGAACCCAAGTGAGTTGCCTTGGATTCTGAAACCAAGAGTGGGCTTGGGTGATGAAACCAAAAGAGTTGACTTGTGTGCAAAAGCCAAATAGTGACCTGCAACCTAAAGGATTGACTTATGTGGTGAACCAAACTTGACAACATGTTGCCTTTTTGTACTTAATATCGGCACAAGTAGACGTACATAACAATGTACGTCATAGTTACAGTCCTGACTAAGCAAATGAAGCAGCCTGGTTACATAACCAGTGTGTGTTGTGCTGTGTGGGAAGTAATGACAATCTGCTCATGCACGAATTAAGTACATCTTCCTCGCTTGAATATGCACAGATCATATGCAGCGATCATATACACATTTTTTTCATATATTTTACTTTCTACATTTAATATATTTTCAGTTTATTGACCCAATCTACACATAAATTTATTTTCTAGCAGTCTATGTTACTTTTTTGTGCCGGGATGAACCAAAATGCATGTAATGTAGTGTCCTGGTGTAACTATAGCAAATTTAACGTATTACAAAGATGGGCAGATCATTTATAAGCCTCTAAAGGTTTATTATGGTGGCTATCATTCAATTTTTTTTTCAGTAGTAAGATCAATAAATTCATCTTTACAAAACACTTTACTCCACATGACACCTGATATCACGTTCAATGGGGTTCTTTGCTGAGGGTTGGGAACAATGTACCCAACCCATACTTCCGAATGTCACTAATCCCAAGTAGTAGATGTTTTGCATGTTGCAACAAATACCCTGTCTACTAATAACTGAGACAGACGTCCTCCGAAAATGAATCTGGCTAATGGAACTGAGAGAGTCGAAGTCCCTTTGGCAAACCTCCTGGCTGTGATCCGGACAATTTTCCAGCGCTACGCAGAGTTACGATATTGGGAGACTTGTTTACCAACTTCTCAATAAAAAGCGATTGGAAGAAAAAACAGGCTGACGTGTGGCCATTATCCCAATCATGCCCAATATAGAAAAGGCAACAAAGCTTTTCCAGAACTGGACAATTTCTCGACGCCGAACACCATATCTTACATTGTGCAACACCAGGCATCGTCCATAAAAACTCTAACCAAATGGTATGCAGACTTTGTTTTTCGAACAAGAAATACAGACTCAGTATTCTGGTAGTATAGCCTTCCCATCTGTGTGCTCTAGAATGAATGTGGGAGCCCGAAGTTGAATCAGGCTGGCCAAAGCTGCCCTGCATATTACATGCAACCGCAATAATTGGTATAACATAGCCAATGACAACATGGGCCTTGAATCACTTGACACAGATGGTATTCATTCAAACACCATGGACCCCCTTGACAATACGCATGATTCTTTAATCATAGCTGAAGCAGTGGTTTTCGCTTCCTTGTTTGGACACCACCACAGCCTCTGGACCTTACAGCATAAGTGCAAAACCTTTGAAAGAAGCTGACATACTTATTAGTCCTCAACTTACCAGATTGTTTACTTTATCTATTGAAACAAAATAATTCCCACTTATTTTGATAAAAGTAAATGTCCCTCATTTGCATAAAAAGGGTCCTGAAAATGTGTGTGATAATAATAGGCTTTCTTTTACTTACCTGTGTGGGTAAAGGTTTCAAAAAGGTACAAATTTTAGCCCATATATGCTCAACTTCCTCGTGAGCCTACCTTGTGCACGTACTCTCGATGCTCTGTCTGTGTTGTCTTTTTGTTAGTGTTTTTTTGTTTTTGTTTTTTGTTTTGCTTCCGTATGCCTATTTTGTCATGTGCTCTATCTTTCTGCAGCGAGGGGTATTCATAGGGGGCAAAGTCCTGTTTCCCAAACGTTTATTGACAATTTGCGAATGATATAATATGACGTACGTTTGCTGTAAGAAATATGTTTAAAGAAAATGCCATGTCATTTATACCCGAATTTTCCGACATGCATAGGTGGTATCAGGTCAGGATATTTTCCCCGACTCTTAAGTTTTTAAGTGTCCATCGACATATGATAATAATCTTACGCACATGCCTAATGAAATAGAGTTTCAGTTATTATCTCCGACCCTAACAAAGCACAGTGTAAAACAAATCTGACAAAACATTCCAAACTTAATTTTAGATACAAAAATGGAAACGATTTCAAGATAGCTCACTTATATGCTCGCAGTATTCATCCCAAAAGCTAACAGTTTACGTTTCATTGTGCAACATGTTGTCTGTCCTTGATATACTTGCTGTTATTAAAACTTGCTTGGATTCAAATACTTTAGTTTTTGCATATCGTAACTGATATTATATACTATTGTGGAAGAAACTAACACGGTGGTATTATATATATATATATATATATATATATATATATATATGTGTGTGTGTGTGTGTGTGTGTGTGTATGTGTGTGTGTGTGTGTGTGTGTGTGTGTGATTTGGAATTTTTTTCACGATATGATATTAATAAAGCTTTTAATGCCAAACAGTAGTATAATACTATTACGCATCAATATTATGGTCGAAAGTCAGTCTATGTTGAAAACTGTCCAAAATCTTATTATTATTCATTGAATATCTAAAGAAGAAAGGTGTTATATTGACAACATAAAAGTAATGACTTTCATGAAAATTGAAGTGGACAACAGTTTTCAACAATGCTAAAGACCCATCCATAAACAAAACCTGCAAGTCATCAAACAAGCTAGGTTGGAATCCACAAGTTCAAGGTAGATACACAGACAACTTTATGACAATTTAATATGTTAGTAAACGAATATCAAAAGCTGTATGAAAGAAAACGGCTCTCTACTGACTTCAGACAAGCACTGACAAAAATTTAAGATTAGGCCTATGTTTAAATCATTTTTAATGCTAGCAACCCTGAACTGTGAGAAATATTTTGCTTCTTACACACATTGTATAAAATGTCAGCGAAATTAAGGGTTTACATTGTCATTTTCACTCATAAACGTCAAAAACGATTGCTACATCATTCATTGTATTTGTGTCTAATGGCCAGAACCACTTCCTAGTAGTCATATCCCTATTCCGCTCCGAACTCTTTACCCTCCATAAGGTAACCTATCACTTCCACTTTTTAAAAAAGCAGTTTCCTTCAGCATGGAAAAAAGGAAATGTTACTCCCCTTCACAAAAAAGGCCCTGATGACATATGTAGTAATTACAAGCCTGTGTCATTACTTTGTTGTACCGGGAAAATATGTGAGAAAATAGTATTTAAGCATGTGTTCAATTTCTATGGAGATAATACTGTTATATCTGCCCACCAATCCGGTTTCATGCCTGGTGATTCCACCATAAATCAATTACTTCTCCTTTGCCACGAATTAAGTTTGGTAGTTAATCATCAAAAAGAGGTCCAGGTTAAATTTTTGGATATTAGTAAAGCATTTGATAAAGTTTGGCATGTCGGCCTGTTGCATAAACTTAGAAAAAGTGGTACTGTAGGATCTCTTCTTGATTGGTTTTTGGATTATTTGTCGAATCGTTATCAACGGGTAGTTGTTCAAGGCCAGTCTTCTAACTGGGGCAAAATTTGTGCAGGTGTACCTCAAGGCTCAGTACTCGGACCTCCCATGTTTCTCATTTATATAAAAGACATAGTAGACCTTGTTGGATCCAACATAAAAATGTTTGCTGATGATACGTGTCTATATTTTACCACTGATAATCCAGTTACTGCAGTAGAAATTTTAAACTCCGAGCTTTCAGATATTGATGAATGGTCCAATGACTGGCTTGTCACTTTCATTGCTCTGAAAACAGACTCAATGCTTGTCTCTCGGAAAACTAATCCTCCTACACATCCTCCTATTTCTTTCCATGGGCACACTTTGCAGGATGTTGGTAAACATAAACATCTTGGTATCACAATACGTTTATACCTGAGATGGTCTGATCATATCACTGATATATATAACAAATCAACTGAATTGATTGATATCATGAAGAGTGTAAAATTTACGTTTGGTAGAAAAACCCTTGAAACTATTTATACTTCCTTCATAAAGCCTATTCTCGAATATGGCAGTCCCGTATGGAACGGTTGTAACGCCTTAGATGCAGAAAAAGTTTAAAGTATTCAGTTAAGTGCTGCTCGTATTGTTACTGGTGCTATGTATGAAACCAGTAACGCTAAATTATATGAGGAAACAGGCTTTTCAACTCTGGCTAAACGCAGAGAAATATCTAACCTGACTCTAATGTATGAATTGGTGCACAAACTTGCTTCCGAATATTTATGTTCTATACCTACTACTGCCTCTCCTTCAGGCTCTGGTAATTTCAATACCCGTCAACAGTATGATCTTCCTCATTTCCGAGCACGTACTGACATATTTGACAAAACGTTCTTCCCTTCAACTATCAGACTACGAAATCAGTTGCCTCCAGAAATGCGTAATTTAGCCTCGATTCGACAGTTTAAATCACGGAAAGATGTACCTGTTATCCAGCCCATCAAGTTTCCCGAATTACTCAATTTTGGCATTAGTTTTATGCTGTTATGCACACACGTTTCCGTCTAGGTGCAAGTCAATTAAACTCTCATCTTTTCAAAATTGGTGTGAAGGACACTGCAAAATGCGCATGCGGTTCACCCAATGAGGACACATGTCATTATTTTCTTCTCCGTCCAAAATATACTGTCCCTAGATCTTTTCTTCACTCTATTATTTCAAAATATGCTCCCTTTACATTACAGACAACATTATACGGTTCCTTCGATTGTACTTTTACTGAAAATATTGAGATTTTTTCAGCTGTTCAAAATTTTATTTCTGCTACAGGTCGTTTCGCCCCATCTGGTATAGGCTAAAATGCCTGCCCATTTCAACTACATACAGGTACATTTTTCGTCATATGGATGAATCTCCTTTAAATCTCCATATATACATGAAGCCCAAGATGAATCATATTTTAACTTTGTAAGATGAAACATTCTGCCTCACTTTCTGTCTTGTCATGTGATACTGTCACCTTCTCTTTGGTCGTGTGTGTCTTGTTTTGTCCTGTGTGCTCGTCCCCTTCCGCAAGAGGGATCAGTACAGGGTTTCCCCTTTTTTTTCCAATTGCCTACTCATTTATTGGGTTTACATTGTAAATTGTTGTGAATAAGATATGTTTAAATCAACCTATCACTGTGTAACCTATTTACATATGGAAGTACTATTCTCCATATTAACTCTTTCACGTCGGGGTCCGCGTGTTACGCGGACCCCGGACTTTATACGTTGCCGTCGGGGTCCGCGTATAGCGCGGACCCGTGTTTTTACTTTCCTATTTGTGAGATACTTGTCCAGAATTAGGCAGATATACTTTAAAATACATTCTAAGAGTATGAGTGCGTCAATCGTGGGGTGAAATGCCGATTGCGAACGCTTGGGGTGGATATAGCGGGGTTTTATGACTGGACAGCGCACCTGTTCATTTTGCCACGTGACAAGAAAGGTCAAGCAGGGTCACTCCACAGAATGGCAACCCGACGACGCTACACGGCAGAAGAGGTGGTGGATTTGCTGTTCAGCGAAGGTTCGGATGTGGACAGCGAGTCAGAAAGCGAAGGTAATGTAATACAGGGAGCTTATTAAAGGGTGCAGATGCTAAATTTTGTTGTATTTTTTGACATTTCATTGAAAATGTTATGTTTATCAGGAGGCATGCCAAACGACCGTTGGACGTCGGCTTCTGGTGATCGTCATCAAAACAGCCCGAGTCAAAATGAACAGTTGTCAACGTTGTTGTTTGCCGAGGCTGTTAAAAATATTCAATTGAAATAGAAGTTGTCATGGGGATAAAATTGATAAAATTTACACGTGTATGTGAGGTATTATGGCCAAATGACGGTGTCAAATCCAATCTAACGTGCAGGTGGGCGATAATGAAGTAACACAGTGGACAAGGCCTGAATGTGACACCGGTCACCACTGGCACGGTTATGTGAAAACAGGATTGTTGGGGGGGGGGGGGGGGGTTAAATCATGCATGTGGAGTGAATATGCAGTTTGTCATTAGCTAGCTGGTACCAACTTTGTGGAGTAATACGGCAATAGATAGAATTTAGGTTGTTTTGCCTAAATTGCGCTGCTAAAGTACTTAGGACATTTGAGGTCACTGGTGCCGGTAGTCAAAAAAAAAAAAAAATGTTATTCCTGAACGATTACTTGGTGGAATTAGTTAGGCAAAATTCTACAATTTAAATTGTTTATATTATCATTGCTTGGGCTTACACGTTAGTTTATTTTCAGATAGCTCAGTGGAAGGGAATGACACAGCCAAAGGCAGAGGTGAGGAGTCCACGGAAACCAGTATTGCTGAAGGTGTGTGTGTGTGTGTGTTTCAGTGGGCCTGCACGTATGTTCTTCTGTAGCAAAAACCTCATTTTATGGGCACAATTGCTCTATGCATCTGTCTGCACATTACAATAAAGTGTATGTCTATCTGGCTTTATTCCTGTGCACAATTTTTCTGTTGCACAACTACCAGTATAATTGTGGCTTTTTTTTAGTACAGTAGCTCCCAATCACTATGTAAAAACTGTGTAGAAGACCTGTTCATAGGACTCGGGTTTATTCTGTTTACTTCGGGAAGCGCACCCTGCTTTGTTTACATTTTGTGCTCGGCCACGCTGGCCGGATTAAACGTGGAAGCATAAGAAAGTAAAACACAAAATGTGTTGGGATTTAACGAAAAATCAAACCATCAGCAGTCTATAAATGCACGTTTCACCACTGATGTGACAATTTAGGTAAAAGATTTGCACTGTTCAACACAATGCATGCTGTAATCACTAGCGTTTGCCGTGGCATCCGTTGTGAACATATGATGGCGTGGGCCCGACTCGGCTACTTGCTGATTGGACAATCAGGCCAACAGTGGAATATATAATTAATTACGGTCCAGAAAAGTTCGGTACAACTCGGTATGAACAGGTCTATTGTGAAGGCGACAATGGTGTAATGGTCTATGGATGTAGGCCTCAGTAAAAACCTTAAATGAATTCAAAGAAACAAAATGAAAAAGAGAAGAAACAGAACAAACACAACAACCAAACAAAGAGAAAGAAAAGGAAGTTTAAAGTTCATCATTTAATCTTACCCAAATCAAGCCAATATGAAAATTTTGAACCCTGAAAATCTTCGAAATTACTATCATTAGGTGTGCCATTCCTATTTCAATTTATAAGCAATCAAAATTAACAGGGTATAAAATATATCCAGTAAACAGTCAAAAAACTTTCAGCATTTCAAAATATTCATATTTTTAAGGCACACGGTACTTTTGCTGTGAAACAAATCTTTATTTAAGTATTATTATTATTATCATCATTATTTGCTTTGGCAGGCATGGATTCCAAAATAGAAGGAGATAAATATTGTCTGCAATTTATTTTCAGATTGTCCAGTGCAACATGACCAGGATAGAGTTGTTGAGGCTGCAGATGCAGGAGCCAGGCTTTCAGAAGGTGTGTGTGTGTGTGTGTGTGTGTGTTTTTTTTTTTTTTCTTTCTTGTGTGTTTTTCATTTTTGTTTGTTATTAGCCACAAATTCCCAAATAGAAATAAATTAACATTGTTGTCCATAATGAATTTATTTTCAGATCATTCAGTGCAACCTGATTACCAGGACATAGGGGAGGCTGCAGAGGCAGGAGCCAGGGTAGCAGAAGGTGTGTTTCACAGTGTAAACATACATATGCCATTTTGATTTATTCATTCTGGTAATAAAGTGCATCATAGAAGCACGTCCTCAACTTTTAGTCCTGGAGATCCTGATTTAAGATAAAAATATTTCTACTAGTAACACTTAGAAAATCATGTACCAAGGATAAAGATAGGTGTCATTTGTTGTATGTAAATATTTTTATTTTAATTCAACAAACTTAAAGGAGCAGCTTAGAATTTGTGTACTGTATCAATTATAATACACAAACAGAAAACATATAGATATCCTGAATTGTATGTGTAACATACTAATAAACTATTTAAAGTTTCAGTTTGTTGTTGGCATGAAAGCTACCAGTTAAACTCTGTATCTGAGCAAAGGGAAGGCAAAAGTACCATTAAATAGTTGCATTCTATATCATATATATGTGTGTGTGTGTGTGTGTGTGTGTGTGTGTATACATATGTATATGTATATATATATATATATATATATATATATGTGTGTTAATTTCTCTATTGTAGACATGGAAGTGCCTGTGTCAGTGCATCATGAAGGCTCAGCTGCAAGTGAGTTTCTACATCATTACCCCTTATCTTCTGATGATATATTCTGTGTATACAATGGTCCTTCCTTTTTGAGGACCCTATCATGGATAACCACAAACCTTTCAGGAATGAATATGCCATGCCCAAATTGTATCTTCTCCATGAACATTGTTTCACAACCCTTGAAAGGCTGCCTGATTTATATAAAATCTTCTTAATGTGGCCTGCGGGTGGTCATTCAAGGCAGGGCTTATTGGGTGTTGTATGTCCAAATAGTTTTGTATTCAAGTATATGAGCACCTATTACCATGTCATTTTAAGTATGGTTGCTGTATTTTACTGTCAAAATTTACAACTGTCAAGTTTGAGGTTAGTTAATTTTTAATTTGTGCACACAGATGGTATGATTATTTTGAGAGTAGATCTGCTGATGCATTTGACAAAGCAATTTGTGTTGCTCTAGTTTATGTACTCACCCTGTGCAAAAGATTCATACCAGGAAAACTTTCATTATAAAAAGTTACATTGTTGCAAAAAATGCAAATCATAATAGTTTGTAAAAAAATGCATAGTTGTAACTACTTAGTGAATGTGTTTATTTTGTTATTTGAATCTGTGAACCACACATATTTTGACCTCCAAGCAAATCCAGTTTTTCATTATTCAGGAAATACTGTGTGTTCAATCTTCATTTCAAAATATTCATATATTCTCATCCTGACAAAAACTAAACTGCTGCAATGGATATTTTAGCATCCACTGCTGTGTTTACAGACATGGATGTTACTGATAACTTCCTAAGCAGTGACGAGTCTGATACTGAAATGGGTACAGCAGGTTGGTGCACCTCATTACGAAATTTCCCACTGGTGCCACCATTTACAGGCACTCCAGGATTCAATGTTGAAATTTCTGACAATGCTTCACCCTTTGATTTCTTTGAAATGTTTATTGATCGTGATATGCTCCTGAAAATTAAGTTGGAAACAAACAGGTATGCAGCCCAGCAAATTGCAAAGTTAAGGAGAACTAATCAAATGAAACCTGGTGGTCTCCTTGCTAACTGGACAAGTGTAACTTTGGATGAATTGAGGTGTTTTTTTGCCATTGTTGTTCACATGTGTCTGGTGCACAAACCACAGATATGTGATTACTGGTCAACCAATCCAGTTCTTCAGTCAACATTCACAAAGCACTTGATGTCCAGGGATCGCTTTCGAGCTATATTGCAAGTACTTCACCTGAATGACAATGACCAGTATATTCCTGAGGGACAGCCAGACCATGACCCATTGTTCAAGATAAAACCTCCATATGATGATCTCCAGCACAATTTCAGAAGTCTGTACACAGTTGAACAACATATAAGCATCGACGAGTCAATGTGCCCATTCAGGGGGAGGGTGAAATTCAGAATATACATGCCCAAGAAATCTCACAGGTGGGGCATGAAGTTTTATCAACTTTGTGAGTCAAAATCAGGTTACATTTGGGCATATGAGCTTCACAGTGGAAATGAGAGGGTTAGTTACAGTCCAAGAGAGGTTGTGTTGCGACTGATTGATCCTCTTTTAGACAAGGGCTACATCCTGTACACAGATAATTATTACTCCAGTCCAGAACTGTTTGATCATCTTGTGGCAAGACAGACTATGGCCGTGGGAACTGTTCGGGCTAATCGCCGAGGCATGCCAGCTGAGCTCCAACAAGGCAACTTACGCCGTGGTGATATTGTATACAGGCGACAAGAAAATCTGTTGGCCCTTAGGTGGAAAGACAAACGGGAAGTGAATATTCTCACCACCAAACACCACCCCAATATGGTTGAAGTAACACATCGTGGCGGGAGAAAGCAGAAACCAGAAGCTGTCCATGAGTACAACACTTACATGTCTGGTGTTGATCATTCCGATCAATTGCTTAGTTACATGCCTTTTCACAGAAAGAGCATGAAATGGTGGAAGAAGCTCTTTTTCCACATGTTTTGCATGGCTCTGGTAAATGCATATGTCTTGCACAAGAAATTTATGCAGACAACTGGCCAACGAAAGATTTCTTTGGAGCAGTTCTTCATTGCTGTTTCACAAGGTCTGGTGGATGCTGCCAGAGAAGCAGTGCAAGAGGAAGCAGGAGTCGCTTCGCACGTCCGTCTCACAGGGCGTCATTTTCCAGCCAGATTGCCACCCACCGAAAAACAGGAGCATCCAAGACGAGTATGTAAGGTCTGCAATGATTGTGCCAAGAAGCAAGGACAGGGTGTTGGAAGGAGTCAAAGAAAACGACAGGACACTTATTACTGGTGTCCATCTTGTGATGTTGGCCTTTGCTTGGAGCCTTGCTTCAAGGTCTATCACACCCAAAAGAATTACTGCTAAAAAACATATTTCCATTGGTAGCTGAATAGCTGACTTATTTGATTGTGGGCCTCATAATGAGGCATGACTGCATACAATTCTGGAATTCCAGCATATGTTGTATATGAATTGAAGACTACTTCTTAAATGATATAAATAATTCTGAATTTCTTAATGAATCCTAGCAGTAACAGGGAGTGGAAAAAGAGACATAAGCTATTGTTAAACTTGAGTCTGAAATTCCAACAATACCATATTAATATGAGGGCTTGTGGAGTGACACAATTAAGTTGTGCTAAAATTAATGGCAGTAACAGTGCAGTGCTTAGTCAATAAAAGCACAGATTTTGAAGACGGAAAATGAACAATGCATCCTCTATTTTTTCACAGATATATTTTTCAACAGGCTATAATTTCACATGGTATCTAGTAATCTGGGTCAACATTGTAACCGGGATTACCAGAGGCCAAGTGTGGGTTGACACACAAGTTTTGCCTTCTGTAGGTGAAACATTTAATGTTGCAAAATCAATGAAAATCCAATAAATTTATACAGGGAAAGTAGGTGATTAGCAACTGGCGCTCGTTTGATGGTTAATGGAAACTTTTCTGTCATCATCACTGGGGACAAAACATAGAGCAACTGACAAAATTTAATGAAAATGCAGGACATTTTGATTGCCATTACCAATTGATCTGAAATAAATAATCTTAGATATATTTGGCGGCTTGGCTTATGGATACCTTGTCATTTGTGCCATATTCTAAAACAGCAGATTTTCATTTTGTGGCTAAGTCTTGTCTTTCAACAGAGTCAAACTTTACTTCACGTTTGTGATTTTTAGATCTTTCTTTTCCTATTGATTTTGCCTGCAAATATGGTGTAGCTTTGGTGTGTTTTATTTCACCATTGACACTGTATTACACTGAAGCCGAATTTGAAAACAAGGTAATATTGTATGCAAAGATTTATTTATTTTATCCCATATGTTGAAATCTACATGTATAATGACTGCAACAATACAAAGGAAATTTAGTTTGTACCTATGCATAGTTTAAAGCCTGCTATGCCCTCTTTTTTTCTTTATATCTAATGATTATATCAGGTAACAGTGGGATAAAATGAAAAATCAAGCATGTGTATTTGGCTGTAATAGTACATTTCACTTGATAATGCAAAATACAGACAGCTGAATAGACATGTTTCATTTGTTGTTATATTATACTGAGTTGAGACGCATTTGAAAAAAGTACATTTACTTCAGCTGTTTCATTATATTATGCTTCTTTATTATTATTTGTAATTGGTGTAATGATAAATTACTTGATGAAAGCTGGAAGGATTGAGTTACCCTTAGCTGATCTTTATTGCGTTGCTAAAATGCTTTGTACATATGCTTCAAGAACAGAGTTTAGCCTGATTTTATTGAGAGCAGCTATGGAGTTAGGATTCAAATATTTGTTTTTTGGTTTTTTTTGTTTTTTTTTTTTTTTTTGCTTGGTTTATTTTACCAAAATTACACTGCATCCAACATGTTGAGATATATATATATATATATATATATATATATATATATATATATATATATATATATATATATATATATTAATAAGTTTAAATGAAAATATTTCGAAAGCGTAATATTTTGCAGTTAGCACTTGAGTAAAGTTTGAAAATGGTATTTTTATTTGGAACTTTTAATGATCAGATTTAAGCATTAACTCTGATGGAAGCAATTTTTATTTGCAATCAGTAGAACTCTCATCAAACCAACTCTGCATTCTAGTGACGTCTATACTATGATCAGTTTATTTTCAAAGTGACAGCTGACACATCAGAATCTTTCTCAGACACAACCTGACCAATGTTCAGACTTGAAGGTTCACTACGCTCAGTTTCCATTTTTTGCATTACTAATTAATCTTGCTGATCTTTATTTTTTTTTTAAGAAAACAGAAACTAGCTCATTATCAAGAAGCTGCTTGATGCTTCACATTTGGAACGTTTCAGATGGACCAGTTGCCTTTCTGACATGACATAAGGTGTAATAATTTTCAGTAGTATAAGCATGCTAGTATTTTTCATTTCAATAAGAACAGAACACTTTATCTAACCAGATGATTGTTTGCTCTCTTACAGGGTCACATGTTTTTTGCTGTAGACAATTCATCTCACCAATGCAGTTGGTCACACTGGAATATGGCAGCAATATACTCAAGGTAATGTGTTGGCTATGCAGTTTTTCTTGACCCTATTATCCCTGTCACAATAATATGATTCTTTTTTAGTTGTCTGAATAGATTGTATTTTTACACAATGAAGTAAAACAGTTTTGCAATTCAAATTCCACTCATATGCTTGGGACGCTCTGGTAACTTGCAAATATTACAGGCCACATCCAGCAGAATGATAATTTTTTCTTTTTTTCAGGTGCATTGTATTTGCGAAATATGTAAACATTTCATTTTCTTTTAACTGGTACTTTACAAAGGCTGAATGTAATTTTTATGTCAAATGAAACAGAAGATTGGTGTTTAGATGTAACATTTATCATAATGTATTAGGTACATTCTAACTTGCATATTCATAAAACCAATAAAAACTTCTCATTAGATTAAAATTTGCTTGTTCTCCGATATTTTGTTGTCAGATTGATCCTTTGTGGTCAACAGTTTTCGTGGTCGCCGTCTTGGGTTCTGTTTCTCTTTTTCTTTTTCAGCCTTTATGTGTAGAAAGGGAAGGTTCCATCAGAGCACCAGAAGCTGGTTTTATTGTGGTGTGACCTCAACAGGCAAGCCTGTTGAGGTCAAAACAAAAGTAAATGAGTTCAACAAGGACAATATATCGAGAAGTGATCTGATGTTCCATGAACCTGCTTTGTGGGGATGTTAAATTTGACAGTGGTGTACTGGGTGTATTTTCTGTACTTGTGGTAAATATTAGCTTGCCAGTCATACAATACTAACTGGCACTTATAATACTGCATTAGCAGCAACATCCTGAATGGTGGATTGAACATGTGACTTTCAATGATTTTGGGTTTCTATAGCAACCAAAATCTGAAGATCAATTTCCACAAACATTGATTATATGTTTGAGACCGTCTCTTGTGATTGTAAGATTAAGTTTTTCATCCACCCAAATGTATTATTTATTTACAACCCCTCAAATGAATATAGACATTGGTGGCTGTAACATACAGTGGTGTGAAACACTATTATGGTCAATGCCCAGTGATTTTTAAATATGAGAGCTAAAATGGTATAAACTGTGGGAGGGAATTCTCACATGCTATATCTACTGTCTTCTTTGACATGCTAATTATTTTGGACTGATCAACAGCATTTTACAGTGAAACGAAGCAAAAAATTGCTGAAAAGCTACAATAGCTTAAGATGGCAGACAGTTCATGTGACCTTGAATGACCTTGGGCGATAAGTAGCAACAAATTTTTTCAAGTCTATATACACCCCATGTGTTGAAACTTTGAGACCATTTCCTCTTGTGATTGTGAAATATAGCTCTTGGTATTCCAAAGAGCTTCTTTTATAAGTATACCCCCAATAAATACACAGCAATGGAGGTAACATACAGGTGTATAGGGCATTATTATGGTTCATTCCTCACAAAATTATCAGTTTAAGAGCTGAAATAGTGTAAATTGTGGTGAAGAAGTTCTTTTTGACATATCTGCTGCCTTCTTTGAAACTATTAATACATTTTCGACCGATCAGTTGTATTTTACATGCAAATGAAGCAAAATTCGTTTAAAAAGCTGCAAAAATCCAAGATGGCGGCCAGGTTCTGTGACCTTGAGTGACCTTTGGCTATTTTTAGCAACAAATATTTAAAGGTCTATTCCCACCCCACATATGCTAAAACTTTGAAACCATTTATTGTTATGATTGTCAAATAAAGTTCTTGATACTTCAAAATGCCTCTGTTATTAATATTCTCCAAAATGAATTAAAAGCAATGGAGGTAACTTGCAGTGTATCCGGTACTTTTGTGGTCATTGTGACACAGAATATGCTGATTTAAGTGTTTTAATGTTGTACATTATGGCAAGGAAGTGGTTTTTGACATATATGCTGTTTTCTTTTACACTATAAGCAAGTCATGGACTGGTCAACTGTGTGTCACAATCAAATGATACAGAATTTTGTTTAAAATCAGTAGAAATCCAAGATGGCGGCCAGATCATGTGACCTTGAATGATCTTGGCCTATTTTTAACAACAAAGATGCTAATACCTTGTTCCACAGCACTGGTGGTGAAAGGTTTAGAACATGGACTTTGTTAGTATGCTTAATGGTGCCATTTAGTGTGAAATTGTTTACCTGTTGTGAAACTACAGGAAAGTGCAATGTAGTAATCCAGCATTTAAATGTGAGAGGTCATACTAGATGGTTGCCATGGCAACAGTACCCAGTGATGATTGTTCAAAAATGTATACTTTTCAAAGCAAAATCCATATGTATATTTGTGATCTAAATTGTCATGATTCCAGCACTCAAAACTAGAGAGGAATGTTGTATTATCTTTATTGGCCCACTCTCTTGTGTCAAACATGTGTTTTTTGGCAAAATTTCAGACCATGAAGCAATACTTTGGTTGCCATGGCAACCAAGTGTTAGCCCCATCATTACCATGGTAACATATATAGAACCCGGGAGTGCAAGTTTCATTGAACATTTTGGTATATATATTTTATGAGTAGCTATACAGTAGTAACGATTTAGCAGGGTCCAAACCTGGTGCATTTTGCCCAAAATCACCAGACACTGGGTACATAGCTCCTGTATATAGCCCAGACTGGAAAGTGTTAAACACGTTCTTCTGTAGAATCTTGACAAAGGCTGCATTAGCCCAAATAAATTAAAGGGTCTTCAGCAGATAACTACTCTGAACATGTTTCACAGCCTCTACCTGTACATGTCTCTCTCAGTAGTGGCTCCTTCTCTAAGCTATATATTCAGCAAAGAGAACCAATTTAATAATGAATAACTATGAACGTGGCAAATGACTAATTAGCTAAATACGTGAAGTTTTGCTTATAACTTCAGGAAGAGCTTCATTATGAAAGAAGAATACATGTCAAACAAAACATAATTACTAAGTTTTGTATGGTACAGATTCAGATAAAATCAATTTGCTTACCCCTGAACCAGTATGTACCCTTTTAGCTGGGTAGCTTATCCAAGTTAAACCACCTGCCAGTGTATAACTGAAGTAGAAACAAACCGGGGTACTTCATTCAGTCCAAGTGATTGTAAAATAAACAGTTGCAGCAGTTTAATATCCCAAATTACTGAACAGTTTAACACGTTTTTGTTACAAATACGATCTTTAAAAAATTTAGTTAAATCAAATATTATGTTATTCATAAATGGCGGCCCTCAACGCAAATCTGAAAAAATGGCATATTAGTTGGTGCGCCTGTACATGTGGCACCATATTATAAATATTTAGGTTTGGTATTTTCCTCAGAGATTCAAATGTACAAAGCGGTTAATACTCTGGCGTCTCAAGCAAGAAAAGCTGTAGGAGTGATCAAAGCAATTAGTTTCAAATGTGGCAATATACCTGTTAGCATGGCTTTTGAATTTTTCAATAAAATGGTAGTACCTTTTTTGACATACGGTGCAGACGTTTGGGGTGGGATGTATTAAGCAAAAATAAAAGTCAGCAGATCTCTTCTGCAAACTCCTCAGTGGTCTTCTTGTCCTGACAGAGCTTGTAGAGTTTGGACTGCAAGGCCCTGGGTGGGTCGGTCACCCCAAGTGTCCCTGTTTTGCCACTCCATAGGTAAGTCAACACAATCAAGAGAAGGTGCATTCATATCTCACTGAAATGCCTTGCAAGCTTTCAAGGAGGCTGTTGGGGCAATTATGCGCTGTCCAGCCATATTACTCAGTGACATGCTTAAACTGCACCATGAAAGCTTCCCACTCTGTAATGCTATACAAGGTTTCTAATTTACACCTTGGACCCCACGCTGTCCTACGTTCAGTCGGTATGGTTCACACTCATGACCAGTTAGGGTCCAGGTCACCCTCAGGGCCAAATAGGCTGAGCGTCCAAAATTGATCAACATTCCTAAAAGTGAAATCTATGTTGGCTGGGGCTGGATAGGCCTGCATTGGCTCAAGACCTCTCTGCTGCTCATTTACTGTTGATTGCCATGAAAGTAATTGACTCCTCTGTCAGATGCTTGGCACACTCCAAAGAATGGTCTGAGGCTGTGGGCACAGCAATGATGCATGGTATCTCATGCAGGCTTGAGTGAAGGTTTTCACCCATGGACTTTCCTCTTAAGAGGGAGTTGAGGCATAATATTATGTTGGCTTGGCAATGGTTTGGGTGCCAAAATGAGAGGTCTGGCTGGTGGGGTTACCTGGAACATACTCCAATTTGAGCACAGCTATTTGCACACCATCCCATGGTCTGGCACCACCGTCCAGTGTCTGACCAGTTGTCTGGGGCAAAGACCTATGAAAACCCTTACGGCTGCAGAGTGTTTGAGTAATGTGTCACAGTGGGGCTGCCATGGGTTCCTCCATGTTTCTCTCAGCGGGTATCTTTGGTTCCTCGGAGGAGAGGCTCTAGAGCCTGTGTCCTATTGCACATTGGTACCTGAACTTTCCTGATCTGAATTTGGTAGACCATGCTGGTCTCCTAGCATGTCCTCCTGTCTAGTTTTAGTTGGCATATTGCCTTGGGAAGACTACGAAGTTAGCTCCCTGAGGGGAGCAGGAGCTCCTCACATTGACTGTACACACTTTGGGAAACTACGGTCCAGAAAATCACATAACAACTTTGGTGAGACATAATTGATTGTCTAAGAGCCATATAGATTTGAAATTCACTTAACAGTCTCTGATAGATGGGGCTTAGTTACTGAAGAACCCTTTGGTTCAGGAACTTGATTTAGAACCTACAAAAATAGAAACAGTTACTTAAGAACCATATTGTATGGAAATTCAGTTGAGAACCTCCAATGGATGTGGACTGGTTGCTGAAGACCTACGTATTTTCGGAAATATGACCAAGAACCCCCAAATGGGGATAGTTGCTTAAGAACCCCGTTTGTCCAGAAATTTACTCAAGAACCTCACACGGATGGGGATTGGTCACTTAAAAACCCTACTGTTGTTTTTTTAATTCTCTTGAGAACCTTCAATGGGCGGGGTTGATTCTTTAAGAACCCTTTGGTTCAGGCGTTTTACTAAGAACCCGAAAAATAGAAAGTTATTTAACCCTATGATATGCGTATTCTGTTAACAACCTCCAATGGATGGGGATTGGTTGCTAAATAAACCCTGATATTGGGAATTCCACTACGATCCCGATTTAAGAAAGTCACCTAAGAACCCTATTAAATGGAATTTCTGTTGAAAACCTCCCATGAGTGTGGATTGGCTGCTTAAGGGGCCAGAACACTTTTCCACAAAAAAATTAGAAAATGCTAGTTTTTTGTTCAATATTATACTGTGTATTCTACAATTTTTATTTAAATCCATAAAGACGTTATATTTTATGAAACAAAAGATCTTAATAAATAATAAACCAGCAAACAAAAAGGTTCAGTCATTAAATCATAGTTAGTTTTTTTTCTTACATTTTCTAAAATTTTTTACTTTAAAAGATAAATAACTCAAATACATTTCCAGATAAACATTAGATTATGATAAAAAAAGGCAGGGCATATTGTTGGCTACAAAACCGTATCTCAATTTGTTTCATACAGGGTTTTGTTCAGTTTTATAGCTTTTTAAATTCTAATCATTTAAAAAAAAAATTCAATGATCTATGAAAAAAATTACCTAAGCCCTTTTTAATATAAATCTGGGATATTGTATTTTATACACAAATGCTAGCTTTAATGTGATATCACAAGCTTACATGTATGTTACGTTTTGAACATGCTATTATTTTTATATAAATTTTGAAAATTTTAATAAGAATTAAATTGAAACAATTGTTACGGTTCAATCTAAAATTTAATAGTAAATTTAGATCTAGAATTTTTTTTATCTTCAGAAAATATATGCCTTTGATAAGCTTGCATGAACAGACAATAAAACCATTACATATTTCTACATGAGAGTTAAAAAGTGTCCTAGCGCCTTTACAACCCAGTGACCCAGAAATTCAGAGAAAACCCGGTGACATGGGAATGGTTATTTCAGAACCCTGTCGAATACAGATTCAGTTAAGAACTTCCTATTTTAGATTTCTTTAATTGGTTGGGAGTAATCCTATGTTTGTGAATGTATGTGCAATGTAAAACAGGAGAAAAGACAGACAGACTGCAATCTCTCATCCCTTTTCCCCCAGGGTGGTGTACATTAACTTCCTGGCCACTAACAAATCTCTTGTTAGCTATGTCTAGAGATCAATCAATTAGTGATTCCTTGGAGCTCAGGTGTTTACCTCGTTGCAGAAGCTAGTGTCTGCCAAAGTTGCACAAGCCTGCTTGCCAGCTGTGTGGGCAATCAAGGAATCAGCAGAGTCTGCTAGGTAGCAAGGGGTGTCTAGCAGATTTCATGCACATCAAAACACGACAACAATCAACAAATCACATAGACATATATGCAAAGGGAACATGTCCGCGCTAAAACACACACACACAAACACACACACACACACACACACACACACACACACACAAACACACACACACAAATCATTCCGACTGCTATTTACCTAAAAACACACCTTGAATAAGCAATTTGCTATGTTCAGCATGGCTTATTCAACGTTCCACCGTTTGTGGAACAACCCGATTCACAGCCATGCATGCATCTGAGAGTGGATGCTCGACTAGCTTTACGATCGGACTTAGGTCCGTACAACTGTTACAGTTTGCCTTTGATCAACAAATTTCTAGAGACAAACAAATCACTGATTGAATCATCACAAGTGTAAAAGAATTTTGTGGCTAGGTGTCCGGTATCAAAGCCTGAGGCAAACTATCGGTTGTGTCGCACTGCCTTTCATTTTGGGCAATTTACACTCAATGATATGAAAGGTGACCTGCAGAAGGTCTTTCAGCTTTTGTAACTTGATTCAATTCCTTAGCTGAGCATGGCCTGACAAACCATTGAATGGATGCACTAATCCCACCCTAATAGACTAGGCATTGTTTTCTTAATCAGACCAAACTGTGACACTGGAGCAGACCATAGGTTTTACATTTGAACATAACTTGGTGATAGAGTGAAATGTGTATGTGAACTACACGTTTGTGACCAGACTTCCATCATTCAGTACTTAAACAAATTAGCTGAAGGAACTGCAAGAAAATAGTATACATTTGCGTTCACCACACACAGATGTGCCTTAAGAACTCATGAAGTCATTTTTTCCTACTTCCTAGCATCTACCATCCAGCTCTCTTATCGTCTCTTTTCTCGTTCAGGAGCTTATACCTAACGGCGGCCATCGATCCCTTTTCAAGTCTAGGATAGGCCTTTGCTGCAGCGGGTATGATCCAGGTCTTTTACTC
This sequence comes from Hermodice carunculata, assembly GCA_964020975.1. Taxonomy (NCBI): domain Eukaryota; kingdom Metazoa; phylum Annelida; class Polychaeta; order Eunicida; family Amphinomidae; genus Hermodice; species Hermodice carunculata. Next base: position 64,089,461 of record OZ026621.1, read on the forward strand.
CAGACAAACGGAGCAGACGACAAAGAAATTTAAGGAAGCAGTGACAGCACAGGCCGAAAACAAAATTGAACCCCCTGTCCTGTCCAGGTACCGACATGCATCATGATGCCTTGATGATGGAACCCCAGCACACCAGTATCAGCTACCCACAGATATGTACAGACACCAATACTTCGAAGTTCTTGAGTGTGTTACCAGGGAAATATCCAAGCGATTCCAACAAAACGATTTCAGTATTGTTTCAAGTATGGAGTCTGTTTTTACTGATTGGGGCCAATGACAATGCAGTGGGAATACCAGGAGAACTTCTCGACATGTATAGGAAAGACATTAATATGGGTCGCTTATAAGTTCAGTTGCCAATGGTCCCCGACTTGATCAAATGTAGCTATGTAGATGTGAAGGAGAAGACCAGCGTTACTGTGAGAGGCATTCATAAAGTGTCGTTGACTGCCAAGCAAATGTTTAATGATGGGAATGCCTTACTTTGCTGGTGTCTCACTATTCGAGTGACAACCGCTACAGCTGAAAGAACATTAATATCTTCAATGTTAAAGAGGGTGAAAACACTTCTCGTGTCAACACATTCTTCAGCCCAATGACAGACGGCGGCAGTATTTTGGGGGCTACGGAAAATACAGATCTTCAATTAGTCATTGGAAGTGTAGCTATAAACAAAATCACCCTTAACCTGTTTTTACCACATCAAACATGAGTTAAATGTCAAGTTCACAATACAGTTCACAGTAACATCACACAGTTACTGCAATAGTAAAAAGGAATTTGATCTGAAATTACTATTTGGATACATAATGTCAAATCTCCATCAGCGGTTTTGTGCATATACATAATCAAGGTAGTACAAGGGTACATATAGACCTACCAGGCCATATACAATGTTAAATGGTTTAAAGGGGAGACCGAATAAGTTTTTTACCTTATATATATATATATATAAAAGGTATCCAAAACCAGATTGTGCGACATTACAGACTTTGCATTGCAGTTACTGATACCAGCTAAAAAAAATATATATCATGTTTTGTATTGGATTCTCTACAATTACCTTATTACACCCAATTTTAGAAAAATAGTCCTTTGCTTTAAGTCGAGGCTTGAATAGTAAAGTAAAAACTTTTTACCACGTATGTTTTCAGAATAGTGACGTGTTTTACTTTTACTCTTTTACTCACGATTCCATTATTTATAGTGCTACAAGAACACTTTAATTCAAGAATTTAACGCCTTTTTATTGCTTGTAATTTGAACAAATATAGTTTGTTTTACGCGAAAAAGTATGGACATTCATGGTGATTGAAATTTGAGTCCACACAATGAAATGTATTGTTCAATACTTTTCTTTGCAGGATAGTGCGTATGATATGCGGCATATAAGCTTGACTATGATTTTTTGTTGTTATGTATGGTCAGGTGCACCATAATTATCCTCAGGAGCTTCATCAAAAAAAAAAAAAAAAAAAAACAGAAAAAAATCCGGGGGAGCATGCCTGCAGAACCGCATAGCAGGGTGCACCTTCCGTGCGCACTTACACCCCCCCCCCACCCACCCACACACACACCTCCGCCCAACAATCACTAGCGTCCTACACCTCTGGCCGGTCACAAGCAGCGCCCTGTCTGATGAGCAATTTCGCTAGATAAGATCTCAGGATCGACAAATTTATTATATGGCGGTATCACGACAGCCACTCGAATGACCCATACTGCTGGAGTAATTTGCCTGGTAATGGGGGACGACCCGACTACACGTGCGTTCCCTTTAAACCGCGAGAACGACCAATTTCATGGAACAAAATAGTTGCTTCACGTGGATGATTCTACAAGTTTTTTCACTTTTTACCCTCAAGACAGCATCTTCAGGTGCGGTAAATCCACTATCGGAATCAACCACCGTGTTATTGCCGTGTTCGATGACGTTTTCCCGCACAAACACTGTCTGCACTGAAAGGAAAAAAGAAACCAGTATTTGACCAAATCAGCCAGAGCAACTCTAACATATATTAAGTTATAAAGGGAGTGCGCGTATGAAAAGCCACCGCCCTAAATTTGGTCAATCCTTTTTTTTTTTCTGGGGTGGGGGATCGTTGTCTTGGTTGTAAGTGACACTGACTGTTTAGGGTTACTGACCCCTTACCTCAGGAGGGGGGGGGGCAGTCGCTGTCAGTCACTCTTTGGGGCCGCCCGCCCAGGGAGCTAATGATAGGTAAAATTGTCTACGAGCTTGCTATTTACACTACAGTATGCCCCTTTATAATTCTTTGAAAGTTGTTTCTCCTCATGTGTCTTATATGCATATATATTCTATATGTATATGTATATATATAAAGAGACAGACAGACAGATATAGATATTATGTATATGTATATATATACATGCATATATATGTACTATATATGTGTATATATATATATATATATATATATATGCATATATATATATATATATATATATATATATATATATATATATATATATGTATATATATATGATATGATATGTCCACTAAATCTGCCTTTCCCACCCAAGCAGTGACTAAGCACCATGTCTTTGCATCTGTTACTGGATCCCCTTCCCTTTTATCTTTCTGTATATTTGAAACAACCTTTTGTCTCACCTCCTACTTCTCTGTGGTCATTGGGAAATTATTAAATTTGATCAATAAATGTCCATACAAATCAGGAGATTCAACATTACACCCATAAATACTGGCTAGAGTAAGTCTTTTCTGCTGAATGCTGATATCCAAAACAAAACACCTCCCTGATTCATACTTAACTATTTCATGAATTGTGCGTTCAAAATCGTTTTTCACATAAACAAAGACACATCTTGATTCACTTGTGCGATTACTAAATATTGGTGTAAAACCACGCTCAGCACAACAATATTTCCGATTTCCTCAGTACTGAGTACTTCTTGTAATGAAAATATAGTCATGCTTTTTATTTCTAATTTTCGTAAATATCTCTTCGTTGTGGATTTATTAAACCTGTCACATTAAATGACAGTATCCCAAAGATTGGCATCATTTTTTCAAAATAAAGTTATCTTAATTGCATGCTCTGTGGTTTGGTTTTTTTTTTTTTTTTTTTTGGTTTTTGATTTTTGGTTTTTGTTTTTGTTATTTTTTTGTTTTTGTTTTTGTTTTTTTATTTTTACTTCATAAAGAAAAATAACCAAAAAACTAAACTGCGTTGTGCTTGGTGAGGGCCCAGCCACAGCTAAGGTTACCCATACGGTAGTGCATTTCTCGCTTCCATGCGGCAATAAAGGTTTGATAGTGAAAATGCAAGACCAAAACATTATTTTATTGTGGTTTAACAATCAATTAAAAATATCATTCCAGCCATTTTATTTTTTATTTTTTTTTGTGTGTGTGCAACGAAATTTTGTGTATCATTGGGCAATATCTTCCTGAAGTCGAACGCAGGGGTGTCGCTAACATACTATAATTCAGGTTACTGTGTCACGGCTCGTGTTCCAGTTCTTCTCCAGCATAAAATTTACGGAATGAATGACAACGCAGCCGTATCAAAAATGGAAAAGAAATCTCCAGAGAGAAAGAGCAGAATTTTAGTCGAAAGACATGATTCCAAACATGACGACAAAATTGATGGCCAATGCACAAACAATTTGTCAAGTGTCAACGAAGTTAGAGGTGAGAAGAGGAACATCCACAAGAACATCATACTTGTTTCTATTGGGTTCCTAGGTAATTTTATCGCCTATCAAGGACTTAGTCGACTGCAAAGTAGTCTTCACAGAGTAGAGGGAATGGGAGTCATAAATCAGAGTCTTGTGTACGTTGCCTTGGTGATATCGTGCTTGTTTGTGCCAAGAATTGCCATCAACTACATTGGACATAAGTGGACTATGTGTTTGTCAATGGCCGGTTACATCAGTTGGATGGCTGCAAACGGTTACGCCGTCTGGGGTACCATGGTGACAACCTCCATCATTGTAGGGCTGTGTGCTGCTCCGTTATGGACAGCAAAAAACTCGTATTTCACAAAACTCGGTATCAAATACTCAAAACTGTCAGGAGAGAATGAAGATGTCGTGATTACTCGCTTTTTCGGTGTATTCTTTTTGTTCTTTCAAATGTGTAAGTAAATTTTTTTCGTCTCTTTTCATATATGAAAAACTTACCTATTTGTTAGGCCTATTACTTTTCTGCCAGTAAACCACAAAAAAGAACCATTTATTTGCATTATCTGTACACTGTGTCGGTATCGCATTTTTAATTGTTAATATTGTCACATATTTGTAAGAGTATAAACTTACTTTGAAGAAATTGAAAGCATTATGACATATATGCACAGCCAATTTACACTCAACAGTAAAAAATTATCGAATTAAATTGTCACGTGTATTTCTATCACATGCAGATGCAGATTGCTTGGGTCGTTCAACGTTCAACTAATATGCATCCTCATAGTTTACTAAAACAAATACTTCCCAATCAATTAGATATTTTTACACCCATCATACACGAAATTTACCCAAACATACTCTCTGTTCGACTGGGTGATGTTGCTATTTGATGCAAGTCGCTGACACTTTTCATCAGTGGCATCAACCTTAGAGAGTGCTGTCAGATGTTACATTTTCGGGTGAAATTATTGTTTTCGTGTGTTTACATGTTCAGCGAAAATTAAACAATACTGAATTGGCAACAAATAAAAGGTGCATTAATGTTAACTTTACTTAAACATAATATGCGACATTTTGCTGTACTTTTAATGAGAATAAGCAAACTAAGAGTAAAAACTGAGTACGACAAAGGATAAGAGTGGCAGTTAGGGTAAGAATACGAATGCCAGAAGTAATTAATCGTGAGAGTAGGTGTAACAATACGAGTACGATAAAGAATTAGGAGTGAGAATAAGGCTGTGAGTAAGTGTACAACAGAGAATTAAGAGTGAGAGTAAGGCTATGAATACCGGCGCGAGAAAGAAATGTGAGTGAAAATAAGGCTACGAACACGAGTACGACAGAGCACTAACAGCGAGAGTAAAGGTAAGCGTACGAGTACGATAAAGAGTCGGGATAAGGCTGAATACGAGCAATAATAATAATATATTTTATTTAATGATAATGATAATTTATTTTGGAAAAACTACCCCTTTGACACGGTGGCACCGTAGACCGGGGTATGTCCACGATGTGTCCATGATAGCATAAAATGATAACTATGTACAAACTAACATACATCTAGGACATCCATGACAATATACAATAAGAAATATATAAAATCTAAAATACATCTAAGATAAATGTTCCAAACAGATACCAGCCTGATGTATGAGCAGTCCGGAGACGATGCGCAAGAATACACACCCGTATGTTAAAAGTGATGAAAATATTTACATTGTGAGGTACCATTATGTAGAGTGTCCGCCGCTAACCATGTTGTCTATATACTCTTTTCGGCGGGACCACGCATCAAGCAGGAATTTTTTTATATGCATTGTCAAATTCAGAAATGGCGGTTTCATTTATGTGTGAACTAGTGTGTCCCAAAAGCATGCATAGTTTGGTAAATAATGAGTTGGTCATGAATCCTTGCCAAATATATATATATTGCCACTCGTGGTTAGTCTGGACTCCAGTAATTTAAAATACTTAATTCGCAGGTCAGTAAAGTTTGGGCACAGCAAAAGAAAAAGGTTTCAAGTATTCTGTTCTGGAACCACATAAAGTACAACTATCATGTTCCAATGTGCCCCATCTATGCAAGTCCGCCTGTAGACCGAGACACTTAGTTCTTGAACTGAATTTTAACCTGGCGCCATCAAAACCATTGTAATGAAATAGATAATTGTCTCTAGTAGAACGGACTTTAAGATATTTATACAAAGACAGGGTACTTTTTGCTTCAATTTCATCGACAAATTCCTTATTGAATAATCGCATTCTTAATTTATGATACACATCTGGCAAAAATTCATTTTGTCTGTAAACTGCATGGTCCAGACCGACATTGACGAGTGTTTTGTTAATCTCATTTACGTAAGACCAACAGGATGGCGTTTTTTTCTTTAAATTTACATAGTAATTCGGTGAAAATCTGTTTACAAAGGCGTGTTTTGTCAAGTTGACATTGTAAGCGGTAAAAATATTTAACTCTTTGTCTGTCCAAATACATGCTAATAGGTAGCCAGCCTAAATCGCCGAGTATCAGGAATAAAAGTACGAGTACGCAAAAGGAGTAATAGCGACAGTGACGGTAAGAGTGTGAGTAAGAGGGCTGCTTCAAAATTCTCACGAAAAGGGGCGAAAAAGGATAAAGTTTGCGAAATAGAGCGAAACAAAACGAGAACGTCAACGCATTTGGGACCATTAATTTTCACCCACTGTAGGAAACAAGAAGAATGTACTTTTGCACTTCGCTTATGTCTACATTTACCAAAAGCATATTCCTGCTTGATTATTTGCTAAAAAAAAAAGTACAGTAAACTTATTGTTAATTATGATGCAATTTATATCCCGATCTCAATCGTAGTATACTGCCCCACCACTTTTATGCCCATGTACTTGCTAGAATGTTTATCAAACACTGAAGTGGAGTCGCCTATCCATAATTTCGCTCATACCTAAGCTTTACCACTTATGACATGCACAGCTATCTATATTTCACAAGTGACCCTCATTTATAAGTCAGGTTGCCTAAGAACGAAATTTCAATGAATTGCATAGCAGAGCGAGAAAACAATAAATGTAAACGAGCAATGTTAGTTTTCAGTAGATTTATCCGAGCCACATAATATGCATAAACATGTAGTACTACAGGCAGCGTAGTGGTAGAGCGTGTGTCTCTAAAACGGAAGGTAGTGAGTTCGAATCTAGTGGTTGCCTAAGAACTAAATTTTAATGAATTGCATAGCAGAGCGAGAAAACAATAAATGTAAACGAGCAATGTTAGTTTTCAGTAGATTCATCCGAGCCACATGATATGCATAAACATGTAGTACTACAGGCAGCGTAGTGGTAGAGCGTGTATCTCTAAAACGGAAGGTAGTGAGTTCGAATCTAGTGGTTGTCTTTATTTCCATTAAAGGGCCTTTATTTATTTTTTAAATGTCAAGGTGGTATATATATATATATATATATATGTATTTGGACAGCTGATTTTAACTTAAGCCAAAATTTTAACATCAGGAAACTTAACGTGTAAACATAATTTTGCATATATAATTTGGGGGCACCCGCAAGTCTAACTTGGACTTTTTAATCCCTCGTCACAGTTAAACTAAGTTTATGTATCTATTATTGTTTACTAATTATACAAAATTTAGCGTGTTATGGCGGATCTATAAACTCGTTTATTTATTTATTTATTTATTTATTTATTTATTTATTTATTTATTTATTTATTTATTTATTTATTTATTTATTTATTCATTCATTCATACATTTATTTATTCATTTACTTGTTCGTTCGTTTGTTTGCTTGCTTGTTTGTTTGTTTGCTTGTTCGTTCGTTCGTTCGTCCGTTCATTCATTCATTTTGTTCCTTTGTATTGAATGACGGTTCCCCAATTTTTCAGTACAATTAAAAGTGCTGTTATCGATTGGTACTCACATTTTTTCGCGAATGACAGTCCTTCAGTTTTTATCCCGTATTGCACCTGTATGTTAAACAATACTTAACTTCATTTTGCACTCAATTACTTCGTGATATGTGATGCTTGGGAGCAGAATTACCAGAAGTTATATTTCTCATTCCCTTTTCTTGCAATTTCAAACAAAAACATGTTTAAAATAATGTTAGGTGTCCAATGAAACTCATCCCTTATAATGACATGGTTTCCTATTATCATTATTTTTGCACCGAGGCAAGCAAGATACTTACCCAGTCTTGAAATCAACACAGAGAGACTCTTAAGAGCCAGGTATGGTTAATACGTGTATCACAAAATTTGCAAAACGCAGTTGCTAGGAATGTGGCGGCTTGTACAGCGTGCCTGACAGCGTTAGTGAACACGTGAATTGGGCCCGACAGGTCCCAATACTTGCTGTAATTTCAGGATGAGATGCCAAAAATATTCGATTTGACCATACCAACACCCCACAACAACTAGGTAGCTTTAGGTTAAACCATGGAAAATTTGTCCACGTAAAAACTACTAAAGTTATTAAAAAAAATTTCCATTTTTTTTAATTATTAAATTAAGTTTTTTTTTTGTTTTTGTGTTTTTGTTGTTGTTGTTTAGAATATCAAAATAAATTAATATTGCTGTAGTGATTAATATGCAAAGATCAACACGTGTGCAAGATTTGATTTTTTAATCGACAAGTAAATTATTTTGAAAGAAAACTGTAAAATGTGTGGTATTAGTAGTTATTATGAAGAAAAAATAATCCGGTTCAACTCAAAGCTACCTTATTTTTGGGAACAGCTGTTAGGGTCAATTGCAAATATTTGAAGCACATCATAACTGAACTGTCAGTGCGAATTTTGACCTTTAGGATCCGATTAGTCGTTAACTAGCGTCAGACGCTCTACACATATCTGGATATTTAAGGATACTTTAAGATCGTTTACACCAGATGGAGCACTATAACCTCTCCAGTCCCTAAAATCCAAAGCTGCTTTTATCGGAATAAAAAAGGTATTGCAGCCCTATATTTTTACAAATTTTCCACTTTTTCATTCCTCTTATGTCTGACAATTTATTCTACGTGTATATTATGCCATGGTTATTTATGCACTTCAATACTTTTTATCAACTTGGAGGGTTTAACAGAAATATAAATGCGGGACACGGTCATATCAAGTTGATCGTAAAATGAATTAAAGCATACTCCGTATAATACTACATATTCCAATAAGACTGATAACGTTTCAATATAAGCTCAAAGCTACAGGTATGAACACGTCATGACACATGTAGACATGTTTTTATTTCTAAAATTGACTGCCTTGTTACCTTCAAAGACTTTAAACCCGTCCACACAGCAGAGCATCTGTTGTTTCTACTCTGAGTCTTTCTTTCTTTCTTTCTTTCTTTCTTTCTTTCTTTCTTTCTTTCTTTCTTTCTTTCTTTCTTTCTTTCTTTCTTTCTTTCTTTCTTTCTTTCTTTCTCTCTCTCTTTCCTTCTTTCTTTCTTTCCTTCTTTCTTTCTTTCTTTCTTTCTTTCTATTATATCGTTGAGCGGCTCAATAAGACTTGTAATATTAAAGTATATTATAAATATATTATAATAAAGTGAGACACATGGATACGAGCCCGTCGCTTTTCGAATGTAAGCCATCCACTGTAACCATTATGACACATAAGTTCTTGACACTTTCGGTTAGTTGGCAGACAATTGGACGTGGTGCTATAATTGCTGCTGTACCATAGAGCTAAGAAGGTCGTGTAATAACTATGAAAATTCAGTTAATATTGATAACAACATGCACAACATTCTAAGTTTATTATGATTTAAATAGAATATGCGATGCAAGTCTACTATCAACGCTTATACTACTACTACTGCTGCTGCTGCTGCTGCTGCTGCTGCTGCTGATGATGATGATGATGATAACAAGAATAATAAAAATGATGCTGAATATATGATGATAATAATAATTTATTGCACACCCATTCTTTTGAGAAAAATAAAATACAGCAAAAAGATCTAAATAAACATAAGGATGGCCGTCATTTTGTTGAAAGTACGTTTTCCATAGTATAATAATAGATGTCTTGTGTGATAGTAGCAAATAATAAATAAATGAAATATTATGGTAAATAAATTAATTAATTAATAAAGAAAATAAATAAATAAATAAATAAATAAATGAATGAATGAATGAATGAATGAATGAATGAATGAATGAATGAATGAATGAATAATAAAAAATAAATAGATAAAGGAAGCCAAAAAGAAGAAAAAAATTCTCGTGCATTCTAATGCATGCTGGTTCGAACGCGCAGCCCATGCTTCTAACGTACACCGTCCTAGCCATTATGCCACATAGCTGACTGGCGCTTAAACAATATGTTAGGGTGAGTATTCGTAACGCTTGAGTGTTGTTTGCCGCGCACGTGAATTCCCTTTTCAAATACAGCAGTCATAAAGATATTTTTTTTTTTCATTTATTATTATTCATCGATTTAATCATCAGGGACAGTGCTATATCTTTATAGGTCTATAATCACCGAATGGTAACAGCATTTTTCCCCGTTGTTCTAAAAAACGACAATAGCAAATTATCTGTCAACTGCAATGCATGGTCCTGTCCTTATTGAACTCACTGCTTCGGTCTTTCAACCAATCTCGCGGCTTTTCACACATTTCACTCTTCGGGAAAATTTTAAAGCAGCCCTACCAGAACGGAATAAAAATGAGAGTATGCGCGACAAAGGTGTGAGAGAAAGTGTAAGGGTAAGAGAATGAGAAAGGAGTCAGTCGAGTGAAAGTACGAGTACGAGAAATGAGTAAAAACTAGAAAAGATTAGGTTCAAATCATATCTGTCTATGTTGCAACAAAGGAAAGTTGTTCCCTTGCACGTTCGAATAAGAATTGGAAAAGCTAAATGAGGGAAAACATAAACATGAATTTTAAGAAGAAAATATATCGAAATAAGGATCTTAGCATGTAAAAATACATGTAAAAATGCCAAACAGAGAGAAATAATTCTTGAAATAACAGCATGCCAAGTGTCAGCAAACAAACAAGATTTGGTCATGTAGTGAGAAACTCTTGCTGGTTGTGGTACACCTTTTATGGCAACTTCGATTCATTCGTGGGTCACTGTTAACACCACTGCATGGACTGATGACAAATTCTCCTCGTAATTTGCCCGCCTGCGCGCATGTATTACCCGCGGGCTTGGCGCTTGGGTGATCAGGCGCGCAGGCAGGCAAACATCTCCGGGGAATTTCGTTGAACAACTCGGGTAATTTTGTCCATGAATGTCACTCAAGAAAATGATCAATGATACTCGCTTCTGGCATTGCTTATATAGTTTTCGTTCACCTACTCGTGAGAGGTGAACGGCAGGAAATGTATAGGCCAGCTGTCCGTTTAACGATTTTTATTTCAATATCTTCAACAGGCAATGTGGTCTCTTCTGTGATCATGTCCACTGTATTACATGATAAACCAGAAAATAGTACTGAACCATCAGACGCGGAGATAGAACAGTGCGGAGCAAATGACTCTCCATGGAAAAATGACACCAATGTCAATTTACAAAGGCCACACCCTGTAACGGTGAGTGACGGAGCTTCATAAATAAATCGTATGGAATTGTGACAAGGATTGTTCGTTTAGTTTAAATGAAAACAAAAACAAAACAAAGTTACAAAGAGTGCCCTACTTTAGATGTTTGCTTTTACTCGGCTGGGCACCAAGTAACGAATGTCGTGCACCGTGTTTGCAACTTCGGAATAGTCGATATATTAAGATAAATGTTAAAAGTCCCAAGATCCTCGATGTATGATTGAATATCTCTCCAAGCACTGTCCGAGTTCTCCTCCATTACTGTCTCAGTTCTCCCCATGTGGTAAACGCATGTAGAAATTTTAGAGAAATTTGCTGTTAATTTAGTTGTCCCAGTTCTCCCACCCTTTTGTCTCATTTTGCCCAATGGGTCTCCCAATGTCTCCCCGAAAATCGTCTTGTTTTGTGCTCCACAGTTATATACATGCGTGCAAACTGGTATGAAGGTAGGTCACTTTTATGCAAAGTGCCCCAACTTTGTTTTGGATAGATTACCACTACATGAAGATGATCAGTTGAATGGTAAGAATAAAAAAAATCACATTCCTTTCGTAGCGTTAGACAATATTCAACACAATACTATAGACAGTAGCTTTTCATCTACTGTTGTGCGATTTTAATAAATAGAAGATATTAGTACAGAACAAAAACCATACTAAGGAGTCAGGACTGAGCTATTGCCTTATAATTTTCAAACACATCAGGTATAAGGAGCGGATCGAGGAGGGGGTGGGGTGCGAGAGGTGCGCCCGCACCCCGCCCCCTAGCCGAGCCATTTTTTTAATCAAATAAAAGGATATATTTCAGTCAACTACAGGAAATATTTTTATAGGATGTTGCCTGCACATTGCAAGAAAGTAAAATCAAGCTTTATTATATGTAAAGTTTGGACATTTAATGATGATAGATTTATCAGCTAACCTCACTATTCTTGGATTATGCTAATCATGTTGATAGGGATCGTGCTCGAGGACTAGTTCTCAGTATATTATGTCTTGTTTCCATGGGACAAGGAACATTCGCGATTTGTATGTCAGAGTATTTTATTAGTGTGCTGGAAAATTGAACGGCTTGTATCTAAAAGTGAAAATGCTGTTTGGGTGAACAAAATAGCATAAGTGTATGGTGGATGAGGCAGCTGCCATCACCTGTGAACAGACAATATTCGGTGGTAACTTCCTTTTTACTGTAGTTAAGTTGAGTATTTATGTTTTTTTGAAGGTCAATATTCTTAGGGAAAGTCTCATGGTGGTGCTTATAGTGCTCAGATTTCAGCACCTTTGCATATTAGACTTCTTTTAGCTAGCAATATTTTTCGACTTACTTAGATGTTTTGAAGTGAATCCAATCCAGTCGAATATACTGTTACATGTCCGATGAAAACATTTATTGTGAGCTAATATCTTAGTCTTTGAAGCCTGAAGTTTGTGCTTATTAGTTATCTATAACCAAATCAGTCATATGTTCAATAATATAGACCCAATGTAAGTCATGCTGTGGTGTCACATATTGAAGTTAAGAGACATTATTGGGAAGTGTGTTCATTTTATTGAAGATTAGTTGTAAATTCAAATTTGTCCTAGTCAGTGGTCTGAGGGAAGGTCTCATGTTGGTGATTTGTGATTAAATTCAACACCTTTGTGAATTAGTATAATAGGCTTCTCCTAATTTCTTTTCAACTTGACTTAAAATGAACAAAATCCAATTGAACAGTGTTACTTGGCTGATTAATAACCGTTGTTTCATGTCAATGTAACATTCATTTGAGCCTGCAGTTCTTGCTAAACTATGAATTTATTCACTAAACTGTGCAATTTTCAATAATCTAAACCAAAGTAACTGATCTGCCTACCCCTTTTTACATGTATGGTGTTACACACACACACACACACACACACACACATGTATGTATGTATATATATATATATATATATATATATATATATATATATATATATATATATATATATATATATATATATATTTGAAAGGATGAATGAACCACCTAATAAGTGCAGTTTATTAATTGATGGTGCCTAAATTTGAATACGGCCAGGGTCATTGAATTATATTTTTATACTGAACTGTTTTGTTTAATTATTTGCTTTGTAAATGCATTATATTGGACTAAAAAGTGTTAGATTGCACCAATTTGCATGCTTATTTACAAATTTGCCGGAGGAGCATGCACCACAAACTCTCTAGTAATGCTTCCAGGGGTACTACATTTCAGCACTCCGCCCCCCCCCCCCCGAATATTTTCTTGGCCCGACCCTCGTACATTACACAACTCTCAGACATAACCGATTGGACAGAGAGTGTTATGTTGTTGACGCATAATTTGTACACTATGTTTGATTCTTTACATCACTTTTTTGTTCACTCAACTGTTTCCCAACAACCAGCTTTCTTTCAAGAAACAAAATCAGTTTAAAGTAATTAGGATATGCATAAGGATCAAAAATAAACTTTTCAGAGATGTTAACGACATGAAGTTTCTTTCATACAGTGGACAAATGATGCTTAAATTAAAATTCTTATCACATGCATATAGAATGTTCCAGTGAATCCATGAAAATACTTTGAAAGCAAACATATAACACAATTTTTGTTGGCTCGTTTATCTCGTTTACAGCTGTGGGTATTAGTAGGCGTTTACATTAGTATGGCCACAAGCGCTGTAATACTAATTGCTGTGTTGGTGGATCCCCTGCCCAGGGAACGATACGATCTGGAAAATGAAGGGCTTTCAGTTAGTCAACAGAACATTCGCCATCTCATTTCAACCGTCAGACACATGAGGCACAAAGAGCAACTACTTCTTATTCCTATAAGTATATACATTGGTCTTGAAATGGCACTGTATTCAGCCGAGTGGACAAAGGTCAGTGCCTTAATCAAGTTTGCTTTACATATTTTTGTATATATATATATATATATATATATATATATATATATATATATATATATATATATATATATATATATTATATACATATATATATTATATATATGTGTGTGTGTCTGTCTGTCTGTCTGTCTGTCTGTGTTTCCCTGTGTCTGTGTCTGTGTGTACATATGTCCATTTAGAGGCTTAATATGAATCTGTATGAAGACAAAAAATAAGACCCTAGAAATTTACAACAACAAAAAATGATAAGTACATACACACAATAAATCGAACTTGTTCAATAAGTACATAGACAGCGCAAAACATAACCATAATTAAACATGGTTCCGTGATAATTACATAGAGAGTGGGATGCATTACCATAACTAAGCATGGTTAACAACTGGCTGATACTTGTCATAGGAACGCTAGCTATGTGCATTTTCCTTGTACCAGTATGTTACAACTAAACACTTTTGTAATAATGGTTGGCAGGTACCCAATTATATCCACTGAGGCTTCTGTAATACAATATAGCAAACTGTTATTAAAAATGTAAGTTACAACAGATTCTCACCGGTTGTTACTGTCAACGGACTTCACCTTAAAGCCTATCATCCTATATGCAAGTTTCATATATTAATGAACAGTTGCTCACCCCAATTATGGGCTGTCTATTAGGACGTCAATGACATCTTGCTTGACCACTGGATGTCTAATATAACTGGTCACACTATAAATATAAAACATTGTTTTTCAACAAAGAATTGAATTTAGGCTAATCCTAATCTTGCCAGGTGGTGGGGATTTGAGTGCTCTCCAGCAGTGGACCTTTCAGAATGCGGAGGTGCCTAGGAAGCCCCACTACCTTCGGCTGATGGGGTGTCATCAGAAGGTGAAGGCAAGATATCAGTGTTCCTGCACCCTAGATTGAGATCATTACAAGGCTCCCTTACTTTTTCTGGGCTGGTAAATGGTTCCTCAGGTTCCTCAAATTCAGGCTTCCGGGTTTTTTTTTAACCAGAGGTGTTAACCTATCTAACACCATGGATTATGTGCCTATGCTTCTTCTAAAGCAGTTCTCTGTTAAGGTTCAGAGGCTCTCTCATCATGTTGGGTTTCAACCACAGATTCTAAGACCAACTCCAGGTCCTTCAGATCACTGCATTCAACAGCATTTCTCAATGTAGAGCTATCTACTGATGCAGTTGCCTCAGGCTAAGCCCTTAGTCGTTCTTCATTAACCATAACTTGAGAGTTCAGAGGGTTTTACAATTAACTGTCCTTGTGGGCCCATTTCTATCGAGAGGTTCAATAATGTAGAGTTACCATTAGGATCAGGCCTTCCCACTACTTTTAAGTTTTAGGAGCCCAAACATCCTGAATTTTGTTATGCCCGAGAACACCTCTATTATGAGTGAACACTTTTGCTCCAACAGTCAGACCAGCATCATTGACAGATACATTGATGTACTTCTTCTGCTATATAGCCTCTTTTCAGAGTTTGCTGGACATCATTGGTGGCCAATTGCAAATTCTGAGTGTGGTGGCTAACCCACTCATGGACATTATTGTCGTATCTTTCATCTCTATTTTCACACTTATTTTCTTCTGCACCCAACACATGATCTAATTGTGGTTTCGGCTCCCTATGAAAGAAAAGATAGTAAGCTGGGTAACCCATGGAGGAGTGTGGTGTGCAATTGTATGAGTACACCAGCTCTGATAGGTGCTCAGGCCAGTGGTGTTTCTTTTCAGGAGGCAAAGTACAGTCTGTCATAATGGGTTCAGGTGAACCTTTCACACTGGGCATTTTCTTCTGGATTGTAGGATGTGGTTTTACTTTTTGAAATTCCATATATGTTACACAGTTTCTGCTCCACTTAACTCTCAAAGTTTCTACTTTGGTCACTGTACAGCCTCCATGTAACTCCAAAATGGATAAACCAGTCACAGACCAACACTCAGGCCACTGTTCTGGCCTTTTGGTCTCAGGTTTGGATAACCTGTGTGAATTTTGTGAATATGTTAGTCAACACAAGTACATTCTCTAGCCCACTGCTGCTTTTCTTCAGCAAGGTAAAGTCTATGGCCAGGACTTCCAGTCCAGGGGTTTTCTTGCTAGAAAAAATCCCATTGTTGGCTTGACAACTTTTCCTGCCTTGGCAGGCATACAGCGTTGACAGCCTCTATAATAGCTTTCAATATGTGCTGCCATGTTGGGCCAGCAACATCTAGTTCAGGCCAAGAAGAGCATTTTCCTAGCACTTTCATGACCAGTGTCATCATGCACTGCCTTGAGCACCTGTTCCCAGAGATAATGTGGTACCAAGAGCTGTTTGACTGTCTGACTGCCCTCTTGAATAGTGTGTTACAGGACACCATCCTCACTCTTGCTCAACTTCTTGCTATCCTGGAAGAGTCTACACGTATTCTTGGATGCCTGCCCCATTTCCAATCTTGAGGGAACTTTCTTGAGGTCATCACTGGCCCAAGGTGTAGGTCTAATGATTGGAGTCTTTGTAGTTCTGTTTTTTTTTGCTTTAGATGGGAACAAAGACATGGAGCATGAGGAAAATTTGGAAGACCATGTCAGGATCTCTTCTGACATGCCTTTGTGATGTTTTCCTCCACCTCTTCCTGCAGTTTTCTCAGCAACTGTGTCCCTACATTTTCTTGGCTACCTGCCAGCATTCAATTACAAATGCCTTCAAATTTAACAGATTTTAGCTCCTTGCCATGCTCCTCTTTCCAACGTAAGGAATCAGCATTTCTGTTAGATCTTGCACTTTTGTACTCAAAGATGAAGTCAAATTGGGCCAGCTCTGCCACCCATTCCATCTTTGTAGGCCCTAGCTTTGTAGTGCTGTGAATGTATGGCAAGGGATCATTGTCAGTGTATGCTCAGAATTTGGAACTAATCTCATAAGGCTTTCAGAGGCAACACACAACCTGAAAGGCATCCTAGTATTATTCTCAGTCCTCCTGTCTCACCATGGAAAGTGGCCTTTTCCATGTCCTCAGGATCCATCGGAATTTGATGATATCCATGGGTGAGGTTCAAACTGCAAAAATACTTGGCTCCATTGATTGCTTTTTTGTGCATCTGTTTCTTCCAACACTTCCAAAATAGGACCAAAGGAAAAATCTTCATAAACCTCTTAATTCATACCAAGAATGGTCTTAATGTTTCTGAAAACATTTGATCCCAGAACTCCAGGTTCTTTCTTTTTCCTCCCTCTCATTTCCCCCATGAATGGGTCCCAGACAATGAGAAAGGCTATTTTCCCAAACTTCCTGTTGGCCACCTGCAGTGGGAGTGCAATATACCCCATATATGGAATTTCCAGGCCATGACCTCCAGTGATCCTAACATAATCAGACACATCCAAAAGATCCTTGCCTTGAGTAACATGCTCTCTGAAGAAGGATTCTGTCTGTGAAAATACTTGGGCACCAGTATCCAGAAGGCATTCAACACTTTGTGTTCCCAATTTCACAGTGACTTCTAGACATTTCCAAACAGCCTTATTTATAACTGACCCAACTTCAGTAGACTGTCATGTGGCTCTTAGTGAAAGACATGGCTAATTTGGGGGAACTGGCCCCGGTTGGGGCCAGTCAGGCTTGAGTTGCTCAGTTAATTAACACCTCCAGCATTTCCTTGTCCCCTTGGTCTTGGACGATGTTCTTGGGTGATCTTTTTGGATAGTGCCTTCACCAGATCATCTAAGCTCTCTTGCTCAGCAGCCAGAAGCTCTCCCTGCCTCTTTACTTCCACCTGTTGGCAACTCTTGCCAGCTGATTCCTGCATACTCTGTTGATTTTGTCATTACTGACTTGCCTGCCTTGCTGCACAGCCACTGGAGAGCCTGGTCAGAAAGGTCAAACAAGTCCAGGTCTGGACACTCGATGTTGAGACATCTAAGTTCTCTTCCCAGACTTTTGTCTTTGTCCACTTCTGCAGAGCAACATTTACGGATCTTAGTTCTGTTTGCAGCCCAAGTACAATCCAGTCACTGAACATGTTAAAAAAGGCTGACTAATGCCAAAGAACAGGCAACCAGATTTTCATTATTGCCCTGTTGGTAGCCATAAAACTTCTGTTGCAGGTGGGGCAACATGATGCCATCCCCGAACACCTTCAGGAGTGTGGAAAGAATTACTTCTGCATGTAATTTGACCTCATGTCCAACTTGGACAATTGCTCTACCCATTGCTCTCTATTTCCTGTTGAACATTACCAGGTAGGTGCTTATGGATAAAAGTGGCCTCTCCAGGTGTATCCATTTTCCTTGTGGCAAAGAAACTCTGGATATCAGTCACCCAATCCTCCACAGTAGGATTAGAGGAGGCTCATGGGCTATTTTTTCAACAATTTATTTTTTTCCTGGTGGAAACAGATTGGTGATAGATGACTGACATTTACCTGCAACTGTGTACCTGACATTTAACAATTTCCATTTCTGCATAAACATTACTGTTATGTGGAAAAAAACAATAAGCACCACACAATTTTCACTACTGCATGACCACTGCCATGAAAAATTTTGCATAACATGGTACAGAGAATACCAGTATCTTTTAATTTATCTACACTGGCTATTATGGTACCATCTCTTGTCTGGCTCTCCATTGTTTTGTTCCCTGTACCCTGCTGGCAGTGCCAAAATGTAATGTCTCAGCAATAACACAAGACTGGGGAGCCTGTTGAGACGTTATATTTCAAAATGTATGAAGACAAATGAAGACTCTAGAAAAATAGAAAAATTGAAAAATTAAAGATTAGTACATACACATGATCCTACACAGTAGCAGTGCCTCGCCATTTGAGGTAGCAGTATACTACAACTTAGCGCTTTTGAGATAGAGGTTGGCAGATAGCCAATAATATAAACTGAGGCTTCTGTTTTACAATATTGCAAAATGCTATCAAAAATGTAATTTACAACAGATTCCTATCAATTGCTACCATCAAAAGACTTCAGCTGAAAGCCTATCATCCTATATGCAAGGTTCATAATATCAATGAACAGTGCTCATCCCGATTATGCACAAAGTCTATTATGAGGTCCATGACATTACACTTGGCCACCAGCAGGCCAATATAACTGGTCATGCTATAAAATAAAACATCGTTATTTCAACAAAGAATAAAATGACTACACATTTTATTCATCATAACCAGATATATTTGTTGCCCTGACCAGCACAGATACACAGCACATGTACATGCCATGCATACCTTGTCATGTTAATTGTTATACAAATTTTACGTTCTCTTATAAAATACTCTAAATGCATAGAAATCATTTCCTGATTTGAGACAACCAGATTTACAAAATTCCCTTTGTTTTTACTAATGAAAGCTACATACACACAATGTGATCATTTGTCACATTCAGTCATTAATATACTTTTCATTTCATCAATTCTATGTAAGCTTCCAAATTCTGCTGGAATGTCGATTGTAAGTTGCCTGATGTGGTATGCAAATGATTCAGTTTGCATCATAACCATCATATGTCTTCTTAATGCATTAAATATCATGTGCTCATTAGTTTAAGGGCTATTTTACAAGTATTTGATGTAAAATGCTTACCATTTAGCCCAACCGATTTACTTGCTTGAGCGTTTATCAAACTAGCACATGTAGTGTGCTTCATTATCGTCAGTACAAGGAGCAAAATAGCACCTTTGCATCATTTACCTATAATTCCATTACAAAATATGGCTAAATACTGGATATATAAGTTTTTATAACTTACGAGTAAGTATATGAATACAAATCACTGTTCCTTTATAATAGCACTGGCAATTACATTCTTTGAAAAGAATGATCACTATTACTGGAGTCATTCCAGGGCTTATCAGAGTATGCAATAATTCAGAAAGTTACCTTTGGCAAAGCTTTGTCAACTTTTTTGCCCAAAGAAAATTTGTTCCTTTGCTTAAACAGCATGGTATCCCCATGTGACTCACTGTAAGACGAAGAACCTCAAATAACTAAGCAAATTTTAAAAGAATAATGGAGACACTTCCTTAAAAAGTGACAGGTGGTGAGAGTGTACCCTCACAAATACTTTAACAAGTAAATAAGAAAGTAACAATGATTTTTGCTACCTCTTTCAATCTCCTTTCTTCTCCTGGTGCCAAAATAGCATGCAGCCATGAGGTGCTTCTTCTTGCACCTCTGAAGGGGGTCTGTGTGTGTGTGTGTGTTGAAAAAAATAGACATCAGTTTTTGTTATTTTATGTCTGTTTTACATTTTTCTTCTCACTTAGTGTACTGTTGCTCTTCATTAAGTCTAAATGGCAGTTGTTTGGTTTATCGGCATTTGAAAAATGCCCATAAACCATGTTTGTCTTAAATTCAATGCGTTACCTAGGGGGTTTCAAAAACGTACAAATTAGCAAATCTGCCTAGCTATTATGGGAAGCTATAAGTGCCCAGAAATCGTGGTAAGCTATACTTGGTATATACTGCCCATGGTCCGGTTCGAGGATTATAATTGACACACAGACAATGGGCATGACCCACAAACCGGCTGTAGGGCCTATTCCATTGTATATTTTTTGTGAATAGTGTATAATTGCCCATATTTCACCCAAGACGTATATATATATATATATATATATATATATATATATATATATATATATATATATATATATTTATATATATATATTTATATATATATATTTATATATATATATATATTTATATATATATATGTGTGTGTGTGTGTGTGTGTGTGTGTGTGTCGAAAAAATCAGACATTAGTTCTGTTAGCTTAAAATATCTACTTTACATAATTTTTCGTCTCACTCAGCAGATTATTGTTCTTCATCAAGTCTTAATATATACTTTTATCGCTTTTCAGTAATCTGTCTGTCTCCTCTTTGCCGATTGACAAGTTGTGCGTTTGGAGCAATAAATAAATTTCTATACATGGCAGTTACATGACAGCACTGTTGTTGCTTACATTTTCGTAAACTGACCAATAATATAAGCCTGTTGTTTCTTCGACTATAAATTCTATAGCACAATCGAAGAAGGACTTTCAAGTTAATGACTACATCCACAGAAATGGAATACTCACGATAAACGTATCAATACATCTTTTTTTTTCTTAAAATGGCCCACTTTTGTGTGAACTCTAGCAAAGTTGCAGCATTTAAAAATGTCCCAGGTCACATTGAAAATTGAATGCATGCCTTTTTCTTAAGTTATGTCGCTGATTAGTTCAGAATGTGACAGTGTGTTTCTGCCTCAAGCAATAAGTGGAAAGGCCGTGTCTTGTAACTATCATATTGTTTCATTGCGAATTTATCACCCAGTCGTTCATTAGCTGTACAGCAGGCATCTGGCAGGTAGGCCTGATGACTTTGCCGTTTGGTATGGTCAATCCTGTCGCCTCTTTTGCAAGCAGCCGATTAGTCAAGTACACAGGAATGATACCCATTATGACAACAGGTACTTGCAAGCATCACCATACCCTAAACATCAATAAATGATTCAATAAATTTACTGTTCTAAATAATGCAGACTGGATCAAGCACACCAAGTATTCATTGCCAACAGTCTGTGGGACTATAGTTTCTCATTGGAGGTACTGCTTTCAGCAGCAGTAATCACTATCAGACAGAAACCTGAACAAGCAAACTGATGCATGTGGTCTTTGTAATTACATTTCCATTTGCTTTGTCATCTCGGAGTGAGCAGACTATAAATTCAGAATTCAAAGTGATTTATGTTAAATTATTTTGTTACATTTTGCGTTCTCCTCGATAGTCTTTTTCAACTACATGAAAGTTGTGTTTCTATCTTATTTGTATCTATTCTTATATTAATTATTGGCCTTATTCATTCATTATTTTTTCACTAATTCACTACTCATCAACAAAGAAGACACTGAAAATTGCAACATACATGTGTGTGTGTGTGTGTGTGTGTGTTGGAGGGGTTTGAGTTTCTTAGTTTGTGTGTGTGTGTGTTTGTGTTTTGGGGTGTTTTTTTTTTTTTTTTTTTTTTTTTTTGTTTTTTTTGTTTGTTTGTTTTGTTTCAGGATGTTTAATTGTGAGGTCTGTTACGTATAATGTTTTTTGCACATATATAAGCACAGATACAAACATTTCTAGCAGCAAAATGACAAACTCCTCGATGAGATACATACTTAAAACAACACTAGGCGTGGATATAGGTGACATAATTTATATTTGTCTGATAGTTTATACAACACACACGCACATATACGAAGAATATGTTCTGATAGAATAACATTCCGAATTGGTATTATTTTAATCATATATAGTTTGATTCCAGCATTTATGGTGGACTTGTGTGTTCAGGTAACAATGATGACCTGGCGTCCAAGCAGGGACACTGTGTTCGTTCTATATATATTATCTGCGCTTTGGGGATTTACAGACGCAGTTTGGTTAACCCAGGTGACCAGTATGTGTTAACGAATTTTGTCCGACAACAAAGCTGTAATGAACCCCATAGTATCGCATAAAAATTTGATGCAGGAAAAAATAAACTCCTTTATTAGTACAAATTTGAAGTTATAAAATTTTTTATGGGTAACATTTTAATGCAGATTTAATGTGGAAGAAACACAACTCAGTATATTGGAAAGTAACCATCATATTCTTGATCATGAATAACAAACTTTATACGCAAGTAGAAAATTCCATTTTAGCACTTAACACTTAGATGATTTGGCCATTTAGTACACTTTACAGTTGAAAATGATATTGCAACTGATACAAATAAGACGTGAACTGCAGCAAACCTTGACTACTACACTTATTGTAGGAAAACCCTGAAAAATAGACCCATCTTTAACAACACCTAGTATTATGAAGTTTAATATCCATAATATACATAATACGAGTTGAAGAATTCAAATTCATGTCAAATAGACACACCCACATTTTATGAAGTTGAACATCTACAAAGCAATAAGAGAAGTTTCATTTCAACTTCGGTACCTTTATTTGTGCTACAGGCCTGCGTAATGATTAGTGACTGAAAAGTAATTGTCACTTAATCTTTATAATTTACGCTAATACGGCAAATGCATCAACTTAAAGTGTAAAATAGGTTCAAAACTAGTATACAATACCTATCATTCTAATCACAATTTTTGCGTTTAAATAACAGGTGCATAAAATTAAAGGTAATTGACAAGCGTAGCATCTAAATGTATACTGCTTAGGTTAATACTTAAGGTTTAAATGTTAGATATTTGTGAGCTGGTAGAAACAAATGTTCTTACATCTTCAATTTGGAATTTTTGGTGTACCCAGTGTACAATGAACGAAAGTTGTAGCATCTCAGTTCATGCACAGTGAGGACACGAAACGAACATCTGCATTACTGGAATAGATAAACGTTCCTTTCCAAATTAATTCAGTGTTTTTGTGCAAAATTTCAACTCCCATTATTGTTACCAAAATGTGCAAAATGAAGCAAATTTTGTCTGCTAACACAGACATGCTGCTTTTCCAAGAATTCTTATTTTTTTCTTTCTTCTTTACAGCCACTTTTGTTCGACGCGTGGGGTTGGGGTAGCAGAGCACACTGCCCAAGAAATTGCAAATTTAGCACAATGATTATTATAGCAGTGAAATTATCTTGCTGGTTTCGATTATGCAAATTATGTTACGGGAGATTAAAGATTTTGATCCTCCATATGTCCAAAGCTTTCATTGCTGTATGCCATCTCAAGTTCAATTCATAGGTTTTAGCTGTAGGCACATCGGACGAACCATCAACAAAATTGCAGAATAATAGATTTAGCTAACGAGGGACACTTCAACGATAAAATGTTGAAAAACTTCAAAAGTATCATTGGTATAGGTGTATTTGTACTTAGATTCAAAGGTTTGCGCTGTAGACGCATCAAATAAGTCAGAACCAAAAGTTATATAATTCAATTTATGCTAATTAAGGATACTTGAACAATTAAAGTGTTTCATACCTTCAAACGTAATATAGATACAGGTGCCCTTCTGACGCACATGCGCGGAACATTAAAAAGATCACGCGATTTAAATTCATGATAATCTGTGCAACATTTTAAATATCTCAAATTTACTGGAGGTAAAGTTATCATTCCAACGTGAGTTTTGGATGCAAGATAATATCTCACTTCAACTCGGCTCATATTCATGAATTGAAAAAAAGTTGTCATTCTCTCGTTCTCTTAAGTTTTGCTGTCCAAGGTTGATATTTTAGGATAGTAATTACTGCAAACTTTGACGGCATACTGATACTTTTGCTTTGACGCAAATCTGCCTTTCTAGTTTAAAGGTGGTTTATTTAAAAGAAATATTCACAGGTAGTTACTTTTAAAACTTTCCTTTCAATGCATACAAACTCTTTGAATGTATTTTGAGGCAAGCGCGTGCGGCAGAATTATTCGATTGCCCTATATGAAAATAGTAGTATGTCTCACAAATAACTAAAATATTTGCTGTAATAGATAAAAGAATTATTATGTTCCATGGATATATCGTGGTGTAATTGTCTTTCCCGTAGGTATGTATGGTTCAGTTTTTTCAAGTGCAATGGAAGCTGGCTTTTCCAATTACTGTATGTGGACATCTGTGGGCTATATCGTTGGCTTTGCTGTCAGTAATTTCTTGTCTACGTCAGTCAAGTTATATTTAGTGACTGGAGTTCTCTGCATGGGCATGTTGGGCTACTATGCTCTGGAATTCCTACTTTGGCGAAAGGACAAGACTTACAAAGCTTCTGACAAAGATACTAGTGTGCAAATGGAAATTAGTGCCTTGGGCAGCGACGTTATTCCTAAAGGAAATGCCAATTGAAAACTGGAACGCAATGTGTCGTGAGTTTTGTATTGGTATGTGTAAATCTGGCTAGGAAAATTGATGTAAGTGAAAAATCCGATTTCAATAGTGACCTTAACAAAAATACTCAGTTAATGCTATTGAAGTAGAAAAAATAATTAAAAATTTTTAGACAAAAACTATCAGCAGATAAGATGAAATTTTGATAAAACCCTTTGAATACATTGCACCATTAGTCAGTCATAGCTTAGCCCTCGTAATGATATCCGTCCTTTAATGCTGGAGTTTTTCCATATCCGCTAAAGATAGCAAAAGTTAAACCTATTTATAAAAAAGGCAACCGTTACATGTTTGTCAATTACAGACCAATACCAATGCTTTTAGCGACATCGAAACATTTTGCAAAAACGGTTGCATATCAATTATACGAATATTTTTTTTTTAATATAGATTATTATATGACAGTGTTATAAGACAGTCAGTACGAATTCAGAAAGCAACTGTACAGAACACGCAGCGTTAGAAATAATTGATAATGTTTAACACCATATGGGAATACGCAATTGCAATATTTCCTTGATATTTTTCAAAGCATTGTACACACTTTGTCGTAGTGTTTTACTCTATCTGCTTAATCATTGTGGGATTCAGGATAATCACCTTCAATGGTTTAACAGTTACCTCACTAATTGCAGTCAATATGTAGAATTCGACAGTATTAAATCTACTTTTCTCATTCTCATACTGGTGTTCCTCAGGGGTCCATTCTTGAACCCCTTTTGTTTATGAATTATATTAATGATTTGATCAGTGCACCATCACCTTGCACTAAGTTTTGCCTGCATACTATTTTTGCTGATCATTATATAAATCGCAACTGACTTTAGTAAAAATGATGATCGATTGTTTTCTATTGAAGTTTCCAAATTTTGAAACTTTAAATTTCGTAAGTTATACCCTTCACTTAACATCAAACTCGTTCGCGTGGACATGATGTCATAGAAACTAGTAGCCATAGGTAGCATTTTGTATCAATAAATATGAACAATTTACTGCTATATAGTGGTTATTATTTATATCTTAATATCTACGTAAGTACTCATTACCACATTATAAGTACATTAAGAAGATGCTAGTTGAAAATCCACACTTTTTAATAAGATATTAACCAGCAAGAAGATGGTGATTTATTATTTGTATGCACACACAAACACAACCCCCCCCCCCCCCCACACACACACACAAACATACACGGATCCACTTGGATTCGGACTTCAAGTGTTGTGGATTTACCCTGAGTTGGTGTATATTAAATTTTTCCAAATGGTCCATTTATTTTTTTAAATGATTTTTGGCCCACTGGATTAAATTATAATTCTAAGTTTGCATACAATACACTGACTGAATTTATGTGAAAGGATTATAAAGAAGTAAGGCTAATTTTGTTAGCATGTTATATTAGATTTGATATCAGCCAGGTGCTCCATTCAGCCAAATAATGTTATAACAGACTACTATACAAGTGAATTAATGCAAGAGAGGTATAAAAAATGTGAACACATGTGCATGAAATTATTTTATAGTGTTGGTGAATATTTTCATGCTGATATCGAAACGCGAACACATAACATACTGATCTGGGTTTTTTTTTTTGTTTTTTTTTTGTTTTTTTTTTTTTTTTTTGTTTTTTTTGTTTTTCTGTTTTGTTTTTTTTTCTTGTTTTTTTTTTTTTTTGTTTTTTGTTTTGAAAGGCCCATCATCTCATTTTTCGAAATGTACATTTCATATATTTCATGTTTTGTGTAGAGTTTTAACTGAAGATGATACAGATGGCTACAAAATTATCAAACAACGCAAGATATATTGATGCCATTGCTTGTGTAAATGTACAAAATTTCAGTGAAATTGCTAAAGAAATTTACCCAAAAGATATCCCTTTGGAGGGTAACAATTCAGATGGTTTCATAGATGTGTTCTTGGATTTGGATATTCAGGTCACTAATGACAGGTTTTGTATTAAAGTCTATCACAAAATAGAAAAGTAAAACTTGAAGTAGTTAATTATCCTTTCCCGGACAATAATATTTCGGATACTGTTGGATATAATACATTTTTGTCACAGATTTTGAGATTTGGTCGTATTTGTTCTAAATTTCAGGACTTTGCATCTAGAACCAAGTTTATTTACAATAAACTTGAGTTAAGATGATTCAAAGGTGTACTTTTGATCAAATATTTCGACAAATTTTGATGTAAATATCCCGATATGGTTAGAAAGTTTGGCTTCAATAATTTTAGATATTTTAGACTTGCCTGTTTTGCTACTTAATTTAATCTTTTGACATCATTCTGTTAAAATGTTCACCTTTCAGACATTTAAGGCTAGCTTATTTTCTGTTAGATGAACGCCCAGGGGCGACAGGTAGCAAGAAGCGGCCTACGACAGTTACAAGCTTGCCTAATTGTACTTGATATCTGGTTAATATTTTAATTGCATTCTCTTGACATAAATACAAATGACTTTCATTCTTCTCTGACTTGCCCTATAATTCTACTGTTACTGTCCAAAGATTATTAGAAAATTAGCCACAATAATTTACAGTTCTTAGATTTGTCTGTTTTGCTACTTAACTTTATCTTTTGGCATCTTTCTGTTTTAATTTTCACTTTCAGACATTTTAGGCTTACATGTTTTCTGTTAGGTAAACCCCTGGGGGCTACAGGTGGCAAGAAGCGGCCTACGACAGTTAAATGTTTGCCTAATTGTACTTAAAATCTAGTTACGAAAAATTGTTTTGATAACAAGTTTTTGGCATAAATGCTAATGACTTTCATTCTTTTCTGATATGCTTAAATGCACATGTATTCAATATTGAAAAAAATACTCAAAATTGACAGTATTTTCTCAAATGTCACAAACCTGACTCATTACGTTGACACATTGACTCAGGGTTGGCAGTGAAATAGAGCTTAAATGTTTGTGGCGTAAGTGTCATCATGGAGTTTGTTTTACATCTCTGGTGCAGGATGTACATTGTTGCAGTCCTTGTTAGGATTTCCCTTGGTTTATACAGGTGGTCTAGCTGCAACTGTTTATTTTACAATCACTGGGACTGAATATAATGCCCCAGTTTGTTTCCACTTCAGCTAAACATTGGCGGATGGTTTAACTAGGATAAGCTGTTCAGCTAGAAGGGTACATATTGGTTCAGGGGTAAATCAAATTGTTCTTATCTGAACCTGTACTATGCAAATTTGGTAATTATGGTTTGTTTGACAGCTATTCTTCTTTCATATGATGCTCTGCATTTATAAGCAAAACTTCACGTATTTAGCTAATTCATCAATTACCACATTCACATTCATTCATTATTATGTGGGTTGTCTTTGCTGAATATTTAGCTTAGACAAGGAGCCGCTACTCAGAGAGACGTATACAGGTAAAGGGCTCCGAAACATGTTGAGTAGCTACCCGCTAAAGACCCTTTAATTTATTTGGGCTGATACAGCCTATGTCAAAATTTTACAGAGGAACGTGTGCAATATGTACAATAGTACCTTTATGTATATAAGTTAGACAGGGACAGGTTAGCTTGTGGAGAGTAAAGAGTTCGGACTGTGGAATAGGGTAATGACTACTAGGAAGTGGTTTAGGACAAAAAGACACAAATACAATAGAGTTTCATGGGCCAAAGGGTAACATTAAAAAATAGGGGTGTTATATATTTTACAATTGTCGGTTTAAACGTATTTTACTTCGAAAAACAATAGGTCAACGGGCACATTGCCTAGATGAAGACCTCTTGCACAAGCAATGGTGATACACATATATGGAAGGGGTGAACTGTCAGATAAATGACACTTGGCACATCACATTAAGTTACAGGTAGAAAACGAGGAACAAAATAGAAGACTATTTGGCGGGTACATGTGCTAAGTATCTAGCACACCTTAGTCTAGCGATGGGATATAAAATCACGTTGTAGGTTGCAAATTGAACGTAACTTGTCATTAAATCTTTCAGCCAATTTAATGTAACTGTGAACTGATCGAAACATTTCATAATTGACACTCTTGTTTTTGCCAGTTATGCCACATAGTACTGTTTTCAGATTGAACGCTGCGACAGGAATAACTTCAGCTTAGAGTTTGTCCCTTAATGTTGCTTTTTTGCTACCTTGCAAAAAGTATTGGAAATAATCTTCAGTAGACAGCAAAAATGCAAAATTCTGGCATTTAACTTTAATTCTGAGTTGCTTAAAATGGTCAAATTCGGTTTGATTCGCATGTTTTTTTCAGGGATGCCAATGCTGGCTCACTACGATCTAGAGTTTTATTGCTCAGTTCACGGAAACTTATTGCAAGGTTTGCTTCACTTGGAATTCTAAATCATTTATCGTAGCAGTTTGTGCCATTTAGGATACATCTTTAAAAATATAGTGCACATACGCAATGTCTTTTAGAGGAAACAAAATCAATATTAAAATATATTGTTACCTGTGTGTTTTTCTTTACTCATGCTTCATCATGAAAATAGTTCAATCATGTAAAACAATGGATAGCCCAATAGCATATTGTAGAAGAACTATAAACGACGATTTGCATTGCCGTATTCGTCTGGTTGTCGGTCGGGAAGAAGCGTGTGCAAGTAGCACCACCTGGGAAAAGTTATGTACTTTGGTCACTTTTAAGATACAAAGAGTTTATCTATTTGTTTTAAAGCGTCTGTTTATCATATTTTAAACTTTAAACATCTAGTTAGGAAATTTTGTAAAGCGATTATCGCTTTTCACGATGCATTATGCGTGGCTTTATCAAATATGTGCATAAGAAATTACAGTTTATATATAATATATGTATGTGTGTATGTATATATATATATAAATATATATATATATATTATTCATCGGATGCCAAAATCAGATAAGTGAAACTAAAAATTGTGTATCTAATTCTACATTTTTTTGAAAATATCTAGCATTTGAATTTTAATTGTTGGTGATAAGCATAAACTCCAAGACTGTGTCTTGGGTGGCATTTCATTAAAGGCAGCTGTACCATAGACATGTTGGTATAAGTTGGAATTTATCTGACACTTTTGTAGTCATGCAGGATTTAAATGTACAACACCGGTCATTAGCATAAATGTAAAGCTGTTACTTGGGTCATACATTAATAGAATGCACCTCTATCATTAACATCTAGATAGACGATGCAGGTGGATTTCTGTAATAATGGCCATTATTTATTATTAAGACACACAGTTTTCACAAACATTTGGGGTGGAGAAAAGCACAGTGCAAACCAATGGTGTACCAGAGAAGACGTCTTTCTTTCTGATTTAACTCTTTCAGTACCACTTTTTGGATTGAGTCATCCGACGAAGCGGGCCGAGGAAAGGTGTTGACCGGTATCATTATATTCTTTATTCTTTGGAATGCTTGTACTTGAATGCAAGGCCTTTGGACAAAGAATATTGCTATTGTATCCATCTGACACTTCAGAAAGGGGTTCTTCGACTTTAGTGGCAGTTGGCAGTGAAAGGGGTAAAGTTTATTAGACAGAATGACGTTTTTGATGTCAGCATTGTTTTTGCTCACTACAGCACAGGCTTTTGGCAGACTAATATGTACGACAAAATCCCTTCCAGGGATGCATCCCTCTGTGACCTTAAGAAAGAAGACCAAGGTCACCCATATTATGTCACTATTAAGCTTTCTTTATGATACACATTTGTGGTAGATTTTTCAACATGTAAAATTTAGTGACCTGAAAAAGCACCATTTTTTAAACAAAATTTGAACATCGGCCCAATGGATATTTTGGTGTAAATTTGTAAGTTTCTTCTCAATTTATAATCAAAATAATAAATTTAATGTACTTTAAATGCCTGTGTTACCAGTAACACTTAATACACCAGTGGCGCTACCATGCCTCCAGCTGTCATAGACTTTTGTCGGTATAATATGTCAGTAATGGTATATTGATACATGTGCACAAATTAAGATGAAGATACCACGACTTCACATGTCATAAGACTTTTGTCTGTATAATATTCCTGTTATGGTATATCGATACACCTGTACAAGTGTGACGTCATGACCATGATAGAAAATATTTTTTGATATGTATCTCCCCTGCAACCTTGAGATAGTAGGTCAATTCATCCATTTTATACAATATCAAACTTCTACATGTTCTTCATATGATACACATCTGTGGTACATTTGGTATTGCTAGCCTCCTTATTTCTCAAAATATAGAATTGAGTGTCGCTTACTACAGCCTAAATGACTTTGAAAATTAGATAAAGGTAATTCAAGGTAATTTGACAAAAAATGAGCATTGGTCCAAAGCATATTTGTTGCAAATTAACAAGTACCGTCTCAATTCATGATCCAAGTAATGAATTTCATGCACTTTTTATGCCTGTATGGCTAGTTCCACTTCCTACCACCAGTGGCGCCACCATGCCTCCAGCTGTCATAGACTTCTGTTGGTATAATATGTCAGTAATGGTATATTGATACATGTGCACAAATTCAGATGAAGCAACCATAACAAAAATTATTTCTTGAAACGTATTTCCTCCGTGACCTTGGGAAAGCAGGTCAATGTCATCTAAATAATGCAACACATAATTTTTATCTATGATACACATTTTGTGGTACATTTGGTATCATTACCCTTTATCTTTCGGAAGATAAATTATTTAATGGGTGTTCAGCATTTTTGATCCATATCGTCCATAGTACTGTAGGTCGCGCTACTAAATTTCGGCACATTTTGTCAGTTTGCCTGATCGGCATTCCAAACTAGCTTCCGGATGACTCATGCATTCTCAAATTTTTCGTCGCTTGGCCCGCATTTTACATGATACTATAGGTGGCGCAACTAATTTAAAACTCCACCTGGATTTTCATACACCTGATAAGTCCTGACAGTTAGATGGGGCTAACATGAAAATCATATCGTGTTCATAGGTGAACGTTTGTGGACGGATGGATGGAAGGACAGACTGTCTGACCGACTGACGGAGTGACAGACGGACATACATTAGTGATAATGTTAGCTCTGGGAAATATATGGTCAGCAGAGCCCCCCGCCACCACAAAAGAAAATGTGAACCAAGCTCTAACAAAACAAAACAAAAACAAAAACAAAAAACAAAAAAACAAAAAAAAAAACAACATTGTCTTGTCACCAGTAGTGCATTGACTTAGTATTTTAGTGCCCCGGTACCCACCTCAGGTGCAAGCTCGTATGCCGGTATTCAAACGTATACCCGATTTTTAATTTGTAAATGTAAAAAAAAAAAAACAGCTTCACACCAACACTGACGATGTAGATGATTTCATAACCCTTTGTTGAACGTTTTGGCGTCCATGGTAATGCCATGATACCTGTCAACCGAACTGGCTAGGCTTTTCTGCGGGGAAATTGTTCGAAAAGCTACCATAAAACGGTGTAAAAAATGAAAGCAAAACACAAAACAAAGCAAAAACAAAACAAACAAAACAAACAAACATACAAAACAAAAACAAAAACAAAAACAAAAAAAAACTAGACCAGTAGCAATTCGAGCTCGGTGAAACATTGAAAAAGAGAAATGTTGCTTGGAGTCTGAAATTTTACCCGTACTCGATTCTGGGGAGCTTTTCGGTTGGTACCTAGGTATCCGGTCAAAGTTCTAGTCAACAGTCTTTCATAGCCTATAGAAAGTATAAATATAAATGTTAAAGTGCATAAGTACACATAGATACAAAGTATACCAAATGTTAAAAAGACAGACAAAAGTTCATACCGGCTTTTGTAACTTACTTTTAGGGGCAACAGGCAACATTTCAAGTGGAACAGAATTGGGAGAATTGTGGAAGATTCCTTAGTTCCTTCAAACTTTGTTGTATCTGTGTATTTTTGTCCAGAACCACTTCCTAGTAATCATTATCCTATTCCGTAGTCTGAACTCTTCACTCCCCATAAGCTAACCTGTGACAGTCTAAACTGTATACATATGGAAGTACTTTTGGCCACATTGCGCACGTTCTTCTGTAGAAGTTTGACATAGGATGTATTACACCAAATAAGTTAAAGGGCCTTCAGCATGTAACAACTCAGACCATGTTTAAGAGGCCATACCCGTACATGTCTCTCTGAGTAGAAGCTCCTTCCCTAAGCTAAATATTCAGCAAAGACAACCCACATAATAATGAGTAAATATAAACGTGGCAATTGATCAATTAGCTAAATACGTGAAATTTTGCTTCTAAATGCAGAGTTTCATTATGAAAAAAGAATTCCTGTCAAACCAAACATAATTACTAAATTTGTGTAGTACTAGTTCAGAGAAGAACAATTTGACTTACCAGTATGTACCCTTTCTGGCTGGATGGCTTATCTAAGTCAAACCACCTGCCAATGTCTGAGAGAAGGGCAAGCAAACTGGGGCATTATATTCAGTCCCAGTGATTTAAAATAAACAGTTGCAGCTAGACCACCTGTACAAACCGAGGGGAATCTTAATGCCACTTACTCCTCACTTTGAAAGTCTCCAAACAATAAAGCTCTGTTTCACTTCCAACCTTGAGTTATTGTTTCAACGTAATAGGTCAGGTTTTTTACATTTGAGTAAATAATGTCAAATTTGAGCAATTTTTATATTGAGTTAATGTGTACTTAGGCATATCAGAAGAGAATGAAAGTACTTAACATTTAAGTCAGAAACATTTGATCAAAACATATTTTTTACCCGATTTTAGAAATAACAATTTTTAATGACTGGCCTGCCTGCAGAACATCGAACTTCAATTTAAACCATCAGGTTTTGCATCGGCATGAAAACCTGCCAGAAAAATAGTATAACACAATTTATTTTAAAAACAGAAAATCCATTTTTCTGTTTTTTGGCTGAATTTACGGAAATTGGGAACATGTTGCTGCGAATTTAGGATTATGATGCCTGTTAGGTCTACAGATCTACATTTTGTATGAGTAGAAACACTCATTCTGTACAAAACCTTGGAAAAAAGGTCCCAACTGAGTGGATCCACTCACTTTGGACCTGCTGCACAATGCCATCGATGAGTAGGAATCCTCATTCGGTACAAAATATCGCAAATGAGGCCCAAATGAGGGGAACCACTCACTCAGACTAGCTGCATCAAGGCTTTGGTGAGTGGAAACACTCGGCTACCTGGCACAAGAAATTCGAAGCGGGGCCCACACGAGGGAAAATACTCATTAGCCCTTATGTGGCTGCATGAAAGCTTAAGGTGACCGGTGAGTGGAGACACTCAGTTGATCCCGAATCATGTCAAAAGGAGGGAAAACACTCACTTGAAAGACCAGAGCTGTTTGTTTTTAATTTTATTAGAGTGAAGCCACTCACCCTTTTCAACATGCCATGAAAAATTGAAATGAATAAAATGATATTCAATTTTTTTTTTAATGTAGAACATTTGACTGGTACCCTCGTATACAAAAACAGAGTTCGTATTTTGATCCCTGGATTTTGAGGTTTTAGGGGCGTTTGATTTAAGTAGAGTATCAGTTGAGGAGTGTGGAGTCTGGGGTTAGGTAAAAACTTTTAAAATATTCATGCCAAAAGATTGCCAGTTCATCAAACATGGCGCTGGAAGGGAGGAGGGTGACCTATTTGGCCCTTAGTCATCTTCCGCGTCCTGTTGGCGTTCAATTGTTAGAACCCATGACAAAATGCGTAAACATTTGTGCCAAAGCTGTATACCTTCATGAGTGAAGTTTTACTTGCTGACATGGACCGACACAGGGATAACTACAGTGCACGCCAAATCTTTCTTCCGTGTGATACACCCAAGTTTGTTTGGGAATCCTCGACACAGGGCAAACTATACAGGGGTGGATGTAGGATTTCAGGAAAGGGGGATCAGTGACTTAAACAAAGCCCAAAGCGCGCGTGTGAAAGTGACAAAGGCCACAGCGGCGGAGGGGGGATTTAAAAAAAAATAGATGCTCTGAGATGCATTTTCCTGGCATTTGAGACTGTATTTTAATAGCATAATTTGATTTCTCTGAGACACAAAATCCACTGCATTTGGCCTCCCTGCTGCTGGGAGGGGGGATAAGCATACACATTTCACTTCATGGCATTTGGTATACGTAATGATAATAGTTCTTACCTTTTGTCCATAGTTTCTTTGGATCTTATCTTTTCAAGTTTTGGCTTCTTTACAAGAAAACGATCCATATATATTGCAAATACCAATCATTTTAAGCCCAACATTAAAGCAAGCAAATATGTGACTGTGTGGATTAAATCATTACGTGTCAAAGTTAGGTCATGACTCCATTCACATGCATCATTCACAAGAGCAAGCCCGGTGGCCGCAGGGAGTATCTGGGCCGAATGACACTCACTGACCCTTGCATTTAAAATTTGACCAAACCCAGGACACTGGCCGGGAAGTCAAGTGCTGCACCCATCTCCACATCTGGAAGTAGTTTCACATGCAACTGCCTCTCTGGGCTACCTCTGCAGTGTGGTTGTATTGAAACATGCTGTATGCTAGCTGCTGGGTTGTACGATTTCCTTATCTCAGTTTGCAACTAAAACTGAATATGTAAGCCTATGTACTTCTTTCTGGTCTTGTTAATGAGTCCCAC
Organism: Hermodice carunculata; assembly: GCA_964020975.1. Classification (NCBI taxonomy): domain Eukaryota; kingdom Metazoa; phylum Annelida; class Polychaeta; order Eunicida; family Amphinomidae; genus Hermodice; species Hermodice carunculata. The sequence goes on from OZ026621.1 coordinate 64,125,054, forward strand.
GTCGTTTATCTTCTCTGTCTCCCTTTCCTCTTTCTTTTTTTTTTCTTCTTCTTTCTTTTTTTTTTTTTTTTTGTGGACACCAAAAAAGGGGAGTCCAGGACCAGTCTGACTCCTCTCTAAATTTGCCCCTGCTATAGACTTTTGATCGCCAAAAATTCTTACATAATTGCCTTTGTCTCCTGGTGTTAAAAATATGCTTTTCTGCAAAATTGCCCTGAATTGGGTAAAACTCATCATGTGCTTTCCATTCAAAAACTGTTGGAAAGCCCTTGTCAGAAGACGAGAACACATGAAAGCCCTTTCTTTACAACGCAAAGTCTGTGGTGTACGAAAGTGTCATTAAAAGCGTAGCAAAGTGCATGTATTTAACCTCTGTTAAATACGACTGCACAGGACCAGCATTCCCATATTTTCCATTCAAGACTACAGTCCATTAAGGCTCCAATTGGCTCCCCAACTCCGGTTTGTGTCCAGCTTATTATGTGTGATACATAAAGTCATAATCTCTACATCCTTCATGAGGTTTCTTTCACCCATACCCCGCAATAAAAAAAATTCAAATGATCTGGGTTTTTTTTCATAAAAACTACTTAACAGGCTCCGCAGTGGGATGCAGGAAAACACCCAAGACATATCTGATATTTAAAGTGTGTGTGTGTCAACACACTCTTTTCTTTCTTTCTTTTTCTTTCTTTTCTTTCTTTCTTTCTTTCTTTCTTTCTTTCTTTCTTTCTTTCTTTCTTTCTTTCTTTCTTTCTTTCTTTCTTTCTTTTTTTCTTTCTTTCTATCTGTCTGTCTGTCTGTCCAGACAAAGCGCGTCTGTCCGTCCGTCCGTCCGTCCGCCCTTCCTTCCTTCTTTACCAGTGAATTTGTCCATCACTTTTCTCTGACACCATTTTACCTAGAAACTCCAAACTTGGCAGGATTGTACTTCCATACAAGGAGTTTGACCTTTTTATGCACAGGAATGAAGATGTTTAAAATTATGCAAATAAGGGGCATTTGGAATTTTAAATCTTGAATATCTTCAAAAGTATGATAGATAGCGATGTCATTCCAACTTTTTTACCATTGCGTATCTCTTGAATGTAAAACAAAAATTGTAGCAATTCAAATTATGCTAATTAGCACCATTAGAAATTTTAAATTGTGAATAACTTCAAAAGCTACAATAGATAGAGATGCCATTCCAACTTCTACTCCTGTGTTATGGAATAGTTGTACATTGCCATACCAATATGTTTTGAAGACACACACACCGATTTGCTATGCAGCAAATCATCTTTTCTAGTTTTGGACATTTCTTTTCCAGTCCACAGATATAAATGAGCACAAAAGCGAAGAAATACTGACTATATGACTGTAGCCAAACTTTTTAACATTCACCCATGATAAACAATTGAAAACAAACCAGCAAAACGTTTTGGCTATGAGGTATGGCGCTCATCAGGGAGTGTTATAAGCTGGGTCAAAATGTGAAGCATGACAGTCTATAAAATGTTTGCCACCATGTGATCAAATCAGCCGGCCACGCAACATCCACTTTTGGGGTGGGGGTAAATGATCAAATGACACCCCCCCCCCCCCCATGAGATAATAATTCCTGATGCAGATTTCTTGAATCCATTCCCCACCTCGAGCCCATACAATAAATCACAAAAGTGTGTATTCGCATTGTGATATGTGTCAGATAGAAAAAATAAGCAGTTTTCAGGTCAATTTTAAGTTTTGTCCAATTCAACTCTATCGGCCATTGGTATACAATAGTCCCTCTATAGCTGTCATCAGACAGAAATGATTACCTATACGATTTCCTGGGTCACTCCATCCTCACATTGAGTATGGAGATCAGACACCCTCCACACCCTCCTGGGACCACTGCTTTTTACCTTATCGCTAAACAGTGTAACACTGCTTACATGGACAGCTGGAGATTGTTATGACTGGCTAAGATGCAACCGGACCCAGTGTAGGAATGCACCAAAACCACTGGCTACATATATATCACAGTGACACAGAAGAGGACGTTTCTCTGTGATCCTGCTCAAAGGACTAAAAACCACAGGTACCCACCAAATCTGAAACAAAAACACATAACTTCAACAGAGGTACATGATTTTGCATGTGCGAAAGAATAAGTAAAACACAAACATGTGTAGTACCTAATATACAGTTTATATCCCAGGGTATTCATTTAGTATCTCAATTGTCATATGATACCACTATGACAGGAACAAGATGCAGGAGCCAACTAGAAAAGAAGATTTGCTTTGAAGCAAACCTGTCTGTGTGCCTTCAAAAGTTGTAAATAATAATACCTACAACTTTTGTCCTGGGGTACTTCAAATTCCATTAAGCCGATGGCTGCATGAAAATTTCAAGGTACAAATGACCTTGACATTTAAAGGTCATATGTAAATTACAAAAATATACAGTGTTACAATACCTACAATTTAAGCCCAACATGAACCAAATCATAGAGAAGTTGACCAAGTGTAGTACGACAAGATGAAACTTTCAAAGGTCCGAATGACATTGACCTTTGATTTTTACAAGTTACCTGTTATTACAAAAACACGCAGTTTTTGTAATATCTACAAGTTGAGCCCAATATGATTAAAATTGGATGAAAATTGACCAAGTCATGGCTGGAAGAAATTTTAAAAGGTCCTGATAACCTTGACCTTTGATCCTTGGAGGCCACAATAAGTAAAATTTGCAGTGTTACAATAGCTACAATTTGAGTCCAACATGATTAAATTTGGATAAAAAATTGAGTTATGGCTACATGAGAATTTCAAAGGTCCAAATGATCTTGATGTTTGAAATATATAGGTCACTTGTAAGTCAAAAAATGTGTAATGTTACATTAGCTACAATTTGAGCCCAACATGATCAAAATCGGATATACATTGACTGAGTTATGGCTACATGAAAATTTCAAAGGTCCAAATGACCTGGACCTTTGACCTTTAGAGTTTATTTGTAAATTACAAAAATATGCAGTGTTGCAATACCTACAACTGGGGTCCAACATGGTTAAAATTTGTTGAAAATTGACAGAGTTATGGCTAGATGAAAATTTTAAAGGTCCAAATGACCTTCATTTTTTTACCTTTACAGGTTGCATGTAAATTACAAAAATGTGCAGTGGTACAAATATATATTTATGGAATAAGAATTGATTTTCTGTATCTATAATAAATTTTGGAGATATTCAAAATATAAATCTTCAAATGACCCTAATTTGCATAATTTTCAAAACCGTTGAACTTTTTACAAAAATTCAATACTCCATGTATGGAAGTATAATTATGCCAAGTTTTGGGGTTTCTACGTATAATGGTTTTCAAATGAAATGTCTGACAAATTTGCTTGGAAAGAAAGAAAGAAAGAAAGACAGAAAGAAAGAAAGAAGGAAGGAAGGAAGGAAGGAAGGGAGGGAGGGAGGGAGAGAGAGAGAGAGAGAAAGAAAGAAAGAAAGAAAGAAAGAAAGAAAGAAAGAAAGAAAGAAAAACAATATACCTGTGTTGGTACACAGACATAAATAGAACAGATAATAGACCTTGGATGCATAGTTGGTTCAAACACTGTCTAGAAACACTTGGAAGTTCCATTAAAAAAATGAACTTTGAAGGTCTGAAAATCACGGCAGGTCTTTTTAATCCTTGGAAAATCCCAAATTATCCTATTGCATTAGTTTTAAAATGGACTCCATTTCATTATTTTTCATTGTTATGCCCCTTTCCTAATGGAGGAGGGGCATACAGAAATCACTTATTTCATCCATCCGCGTGTCCATGCGTCCCTGTCCGCAATTGTGTCCGGTGTATAACTCGCTTATACCTCAACTTAAATTGATGAAACTTTAAACATAGGTGAATTTTGACATAAGGGTGCATCATGTACCAAAATTATGTCGCTAGGTCAAGTATCTGGGTCACAGTGACAGATTCTTGTATTTCGTGTCCAGATTATATATAACTCCTTTACTTTATGTGACTAAGATTAATGATACTTTACGCAGATGTATCTACACATAAAGGTGTGTCATGTACCGAAAGTAGGTCACCAGATAAAGTATCTGGGTCACGGTGACAAAATCATGTAAAACTACATGACACTTCATGGCGAAAATGTAATTCTGCTCTTATAGTTAGATTACTTAACCTTTACACACAGGTGCAACTACGCATACGGGTGTGTCATGAACCAAAAGTCGGTCACTAGATCAAGTATCTGGATCACAGTAACATATTCTTGTAAAATCGTATCAGGGCTATAAATCCTTTGCTATTTAACTTAATTTCATGAAACTTCACACTACATGTATCTTGACCTGAAATTGTGTCATGAAACAATAGTAGGTCAAGTATCTGGGTCATGGTGATACATTATATAAAACTACATTACACTTCATGCCCGGGTTATAATTCAGTTTTCCTTTGACTGAGAATCATGAAACTTTGCACACATGTGTATCTGGACACAATAGTGTGTCATACATAAAAGTAGGTCAGTATGTCAAGTATCTTGGTCACAGTGATAGCCTATTTTTATTGACTACAGTCATTCTAAAACGAGACCTGTAATTAGCAAGGTTATAAATGAGGCGAAAGGGCATGGATCTCGCAATATCTGGTTGCCTTTTAGTTATATTTATATACGATGTTCTGCTGGTTTGCACATAGCCTATTCACTAAAGTTAATGATCCTGAGCAAAATAATCAACTAAAGATTTAAATGATGGACTCATGAAATTGAGACTCGAACTTCTGCAAAAAAGCTTTAAACTTCAGACCTAGCCTTCGGTTGTAGGATTATAGATTAAAAAAGAAATAAAAGATATAGCAGCAGTTTTACCCGCACCCGCTCCCCATCAGCTATATTGCACAGACTGGACTATGAATCACATCCTTCATCTCCATGCATATGTGTTGTATTGCATATTGGTATATTTTAATTATAAACTTTACATTTCATGCACAAGAATATGGAATTTAAAAAAACACACACACACACACACATTATGCAGGGCTGCGAATGACGTGCAACTTGAATTCATATGATGACAATGGTTCGCAGTAGTGTTAACATAATTTGGTAGTAACAACATAGATTCAATTGTTGTTTGCTAACTCTCCAGTCAAAACACACCTATGAATAAAAACTAAGTATAAAAAAGAGAGGATTGCGAAATGATGTTCTGTCTTATGCATGGGGAGGTTTTAATTGAATGGATTTAGTATTTCGTGACTGTACATGTACATATTTATAATCTCATAAAGAAATGGTACAATGGATTAGAATGAACTTTGCTGTTTCAATTTTGACGAGCAACCAGCTTCATTTTTGTGAAACTGAAATATTCACAACTCAACTTGGAAAATCAACACTATCAGTAGGACTTTTACTATATATTTTGTGTTAAATTAGAGTATCCGAGATAAAAATGTTCCTCATATTCATGATCATGTAAGGATACATGTTACAACGCATCAAATAAATATTTAACTGGGAGTGATTTTAATGTGGAAAACTGATCTACAGTCTGTCTTAACTCTTAAAGAGATCCATGACCCTAAATATTCCATAATGTACAACAATTTCAATATTACATTTTATGTTATACCACATGACCATACAAACTTCCACACAAACTAGGGTGGATTTTCTTTGAACGTCACAAAAGTTTCTTCCTAATGACCACTTAAAATACTGGTTTTTTAACAAAACTTTATTTTTCTAAAGAACTAATAATTGTGCAATGATGAACCACTAACCTCAGAGGAGTTGATGTTAGTTTATGATTCACTACCGTTAGGTTTATGTTGAAGTATGCTAGAAATCAAAGTTTGTATTATTTAATTCAAAATTTCTCATATTTGAGTATTTTTAGCAGTTTTTATGAAGGAATTTTTTTTCTTGGTCCAACAAAAAGTTATAGGTATAGGGGTTTGGTCAAAGCCAATAGCAGCAGCAACTCACATTGAAGTTATTTTGAATGACAAAAAGGTTTCATTTTAGTGGTCACACTAGATCAGACAGACTGCAAATGTAAACAGAAGTGTGATTATAAAAAGTTGGTTGCAAGAGGGGAGTGGTCTCTTTATTGGGGATTTTAAATGAATATTCTACTGTATTATTGGTATGTACATTTATATACATGCTAAATAACAGTCATTGAGGAACAAATGTATACAAGATATATTATTTTGGTTTGAATTTTGCACCCGTTTTAAATTCATAGAGAGTAAGTCACCAAAACTAGAAAATATTTGGAAATTGACAAAATTATTCAAAGAGCAGTTCCATGACAGTAGAAACAATATGCTAAATTGTCAGTGTTACATATTTATTGTTTGTCATTTGGCACAATTCAAGCTAAGATATGTCAGGGTTGAATATAGTAGAGGCAATGTATCCCCTTGTCACACTAGTAATTTCATATTACCTGCATGGGCATCATAAAAAGTTACCAATTGGATGCCTTTCAAGATGACTTACACAAACCAAGCTTTTAATGATAGCCTTCTTTCTGTATACAAAGCCACATCATTTTTATAAATAACAAAAATTGATTTTTTCTTCCTTTTTTTAAAAAATAGGCACATAGACCCATAGATAAGTCATTTAATATCTCGTTAATTTACACTTTTCCCAGGAATAAGCAGCTTTTAGCTGTTTCTTCCTAGTATACATAAGCTTAAGAATACAAGGTTTATAAATTTGTCCAAATTACATAACTTGACAGAGCCAAACCAAACGAACATTCTTTACAATCTACATTATCTCTGACTTTTTAGGCTCCTTCTTATTTTCAAATTTTGGTCATCTAGCCAGTAAACCACAAAAAAACAACAACAAAAAAAAAAAAAAAAAGGGGGGGGGGGCTTTTTGGAAAAGGTAAATCACATAGTTGTGGCACGGAAGTGCCAGAGAAGCATTTCCCTGGTTACAGCTAGTAGTTTGCATGACTTTTTTTGGGGTGGGTGGGTGGGTGGGATTTCAATGTTAATGGTAAAAGTGTTGGTTGTATTTCAATTTAAAGCAATGCTCAATGTAAAAGTTCAGAACTGATAATTTAACGAAAGCATTTTTATTTAATGAAATACATTAAAATCTTTCATACCCATTACATGAAAAACTACATGTACAACTGAGTCAACACTTCAGTTTCTCTCTCTACCTTCCTTGGTTACAGACTGTCTGAATGAGCAATGATAGGAGTACATTTTGATTCTCATTTTGTCCAAATGTTGATTGAAATCTACGATTTGTATTTTCTCAGCGTAATCACTGCATGTATTTTAATTAGCAACAGTCAACGTCGCATGAAAGTTAAAGGAATGAAACATACATGTTTGCATATATGGAGTGAAAGAATCTAAAATATGAGCAATTCGTAATGTATATGATCGGCCGGCTAGTCAGTATCACACAAAGGTTGCCATCAATGGCTTAAAATTTTGATAATTCATTGTTTATGGCAGAAGATTGAGGGGTTAATATGGAAATTGGTGGTATGAATGTTTTGATATTGTCAAAAAAACAGAAAATGTAGCTTTATTACAGCACAAAATTTGACCAGGCTGATATAAACAACAACAAAAATAGATAAATAAAAAAATAAAAAATATCAGACAACACATCGCAACGTGTGTAAATACTCCTCTGAATGCGTGCTTGGTCTAAAAAGTAGCCCACCATGTTGTATGAGTGTGAAGAGGCCCAACCAGTGAGTACAGAATTGTAAGTGGCAAAATGAACCAATGAAAATCAATGAAAATTTCCATTTGATACATTGGAAATTTGATGTTTAGTCTGCACGCAAATGATAGAACATACTCAATGGTACAAAGTATTTTCAATCTGATGAAGATCCCAATTTGAAATTATTGGTGTTTTTATCACTATGTGAATTCAAGAATAAACTACAGCAATATATTGGGGGTTGGAGGGGTTGAGGGTAAGGGTACAGTGTATTTCTGCACTGCGGCACAGGGGCATATTCTTTTTTGAGTACCAACATCATACTGAAGGCCTCCAATTTTCCCTACTGGCCAGTATTTCGGAATATTCTTATTTTCTGTACTCTGTATTGGGGGAAAATAATTTACTCTACTAGCACAATTGGAAGCCACCTGCCTTACCCCCATACACTCAATCTTCTTGCATGAACAGCGTCCAAACAACAAAAACTCTTTGTGCATCAGCTAAATTAGGCTATTTGCTTTGGTGGCATTATTATTCTTGCAACAACTCATTTCAGATGACACAGAACACACATACATGCATGTACGTCAGTGTTTGTGAAAATATTCCTTGAAAGATAGATACAACTTACTTTCATGATGCAGCACACATCCTCTTTGAACTGCGTGGGATGCCCCCCTCCCCCCCCGCCCCCACCATCCAACCCCATTCAGTTCACATACATGCATGGTGTCAAGTTCAACCCATGCATTCTCATTTGGTACATAGGCCTACAAGTCTTGAGATTCATCGCAATATATGACTTTTGCCAGGTGTTCACATCATCATTTGTAGTGATGGAAACAGTGGAGTGGACAAACTATGATTGTTGAGGAAGATGCTTTTTTCTGGCAGGGTTTTGTTCTGTGAGTACCCCCTTGCTATCCGCTTGTTTATGCATTCTTGCTGTCAAGTTGGTGTCAGCCAGTGGTTCCCAATAGGATGTCATGTTATCGTCATGGAACGTTGATACACGTGTGTGTGTGTGTGTGTGCGTGCACACACACATGAGCATCACAAAATGGCAATTTGATCAAGCCAGGTGAAAGTGACACCCGCCCTCATTGCAATCAGTCAGTATCACACCACGAGTCACACCACTAGCCCTGAATTTTCCCCTTCCCTTGCAAAATTCTACCATTGAAACAAGAGCCAACTGCTAATTGAAAGTGTAGTCCTATCATGGCAATAAAACAGCACACATGTTAGTGGTAACACAAACATTCCCGGCTCCCTGACACATTACATATAGATGCATAACATTTAGTTCCTAGGTCAGGGGCGCACATAAGCTACTTTACTGGGTGACCACAGAGCACTGTCCAGTTGTATGTTGTATGCAGAAAAGTTTACATGTATAACCAGCATCTCAGATTTGTAGAAGTTGGATACTGAGAGATCCGACAGATTTTGAACACAGCTACAGATGAATAAAGTAGATCTATGTTTACATATATTACACACACACACACACACACACACACACACACACCAAAAAGGTATCGGGAGAAACCCCATAAACTCTCTGCAATTATAAATATAAATTTTGAGTGCAGACATGAAGTACCATGAAAAATCCTATGAAAGGTGCTTGTGAATGGAGTAAAAATAAGCATCCCTCTGCCTATATTCTTGGTAATGCATTGATCTAAGCCATGTACACACTGTCCATTATGTATAAATGAAAATAGATTCAGGCTGCTACTCAGTAACAATATGGTGATAGGGAATAGGGGTATTTCATATCTGGTCCTTGTATATAAACCAGCCTTTCTTAGCATGACCATAATATGATGTTACGATGGATAAAATTTTATTTTGGTTTTAGTGTAATCAGCCTCCTGTGTCACAAAGGAGAAAGCTTTAAAAAAAAAAAAAAAAAAACCCTGGCCCTTGTTTCATAGTTTCAGGTCTTTTTTTGTCGAGATTTGGTATGGTGTGAATATGAACCTCACTTCCCACCCCCAGCCAACTCACACAGAGTTTGAGCACATGCATACTTGACTGCTTATTTCTAAAAAAAAATATCTGACCACAACTATGAAATATCAAAATACTCTCAGCTAGTCTACATGTCAATTACAAGTGTTTCTCTATGTCAACGTGGTCAAAGTTTGTGCTGTAGATAAAGCTACATTTCTGCCTTTCTTGTACAATATCAAAACATCTATACCACTAATTTCCATAATATTAATCCTCAATCTTCAGCCATAAACAGTAAATTATCAAATTTTAAGCCAGTGATGGCAACCTTTGTGTGATACTGACTAGCCGACCGCTCATATACATTACCAAGTGCAAATACTATCACTGCATATACTCCAAAATGTATGTTTCATTCTTCTATCTTTCATGTGACATTGAGTGTTGCCAATTGAGGTATATGTAGTGCTTACACTGAGAATATACAATATTTGATCTTAGATTTTATTCAACATTTTGAAAAAATGAGAATCATAATGAATTCTTGTCATATTGTCCATGCTGACAGTCTGTAACCATAGAGGGTAGAGCGTGAGACTGAAATATTGAATTAGTTGTTTAGTATTTTTATGTAATGGATATAAATATTTTAATGTAATTCATTAAATGAAAAATGCATTCGGTAAATTATCAATTCTCGGCTAGATGACCAAAATTTGAAAACAGGAGGGAGTCCAAAAAAGTCAGAGATAATGAAGATCGAGAATCATGTTTTTTTGTTTTTGCTCTGTCAAGTTAGTTAAATAGAGTAAATTTATAAACATCGTATTCTAAAGCTTTTGTATTGGAAAGAAACAGTTAAAGGCCGGCTATATCTGAGAAAAGTGTAATTCAACAGGATGTTAAATGACTTTTCAATAGGTCTATGTACTGATTTAAAAAATGTCGAAAAAAATCCCCATTTTAAATTTCATTTTCCCCATTTTTTGCAAATTTTGAAAATAGAAGGGCCCGTAAATTGAAAAAAGAAAAATGATGTGGCCTTGTGTACATATCAAAGAAGGCTATGATTAAAAACATTGTTTGTGTAGATCACCTTGAAAGGCATCAAATTGTTAACTTGTTATAATGCCCATGCAAGTAATATGAAATTACCAGCGTGACAAAGGTGGAACTTTGCATATACTGCATTATACCCCAACATCTCTTACTTTGAATTGTGCCAAATGATAAACAAAAAATATGTTACACTGACAAACTTACACATTGTTTCTACTGTAAATGCCCTCCTCTTTTGGATGATTTTGTCAATTTCAAAATATTTTCTAGTTTAGGTGACTTACACTGTATGAATTTAAATACAAGCAGGTGCGAAATTCAAACCAAAATAATATATATTGTATACGTTTGTTTCTCAAGGACTGTTGTTTGGTATGCATATAATTGCATGTACTAATAAAACAGTAGAATATTCATTTAAAATCCCCTGTAAAGAGACCACTCCCGTATTGCAACCAGCTTTTTAGCTCAGCTGACTTGTCAGTAGCTGAGCTTTTCTTATAGTCCTTTGTCCGTCGTCCGTCGTCAACAATCGACTTCTACTCCAAAACCGTCAGCCAGATTCACTTCAGACTTGGTGGCAATGTACCTTGGGTGGGTCTCTACCAAGTTTGTTCAATCGGTCATGCTCCAGTGATTTTTGGGTTATTTAAATGATTTTTGGGGTTCTCTTTTGGGGCAAATTTTAAAAAATCTTCTCTTATTTTTTTATGATTTTTGTGTGTTATGAATATTTTCGACTTCTTCTCCAGAACCGTCAGTGAGATTAAGCTGAAACTATGGGGATATGTTCCTTGCGGAAGGGTCAAACAAAGTTGTTCACTAGGAGGCAATGCTGCGGATTCCTGATTTTTAACGATTTTCTCAATTCGGGTACTCACCGATAAATGCAACTCTGCTATTGATGACTATGTAAGTCAATAGGAAAGGTTCATTTACCAATAAGCACCGAATTAAAAAAAAAGTTCAAAATCAGGAATCCATAGCAGTACCACGTAGTGAACAATTCGTTTGACTCTTCCACAAAGAACATATCCACCAAGTTTCAGCTTAACCTGATTGACGGTTCTGGAGAATAAGCCGAAAATAGCAAAAACACAAATAAGCATCAAAAATTAGGAAAAATTCGCAGCGCCACGAGAATCCCTAGGAGTGGTCCTGTGTCATATCAAAGCAATTGAGTGAGCAGTTTCCGAGACGAAGATTGTTTAAAATTTGGCCCCCCCCCCAAAAAAAAAATGCATGAAAAGTAAAAATTATCAATGGAGTGTGACTATTTAAACCATTTTCGTAGCGACTGACCCAAGGTAGATCCTCACAAATTTTGAGGTCAATTTGGTTGAAAGTTTCAGAAAAGAAGTCAAAAATGTGAAATAGAAAAAAAAATGCTTCACAGCAAATTTGGATGCCTTCAAAATGAGAACAGTTTGAAATGTTGCACGTGACCATTGTTCTAAATAATCTAAATTTTGTGTATTTGCCTAATGTGCATAATTTTAAATGTTACAATTTTTGTTCGTTGTTCATTGGATGTGGCCATGTCTCAAACTTATCAACTGAAATTGAAAGACACCAATATCTATAACAGTTTCGCAGCTATTCAACATTTTAATTTTATGTATTTGCCTGATTTGCATCACATAAAATTGTGCAATTTTGGATCATGGTTCATTGGATGTGGCTATGTCACAAGCCTATGGATTGAAATTTGGAATGGCACCTCTATCTATAATATTTTTGAAGCTATTTATGATTTAAATCCTGCAAAATCACCTAATTTGCATAAATTAGAATCCTACAACTTTGGTTCATTGGATGCAGCTTTGCCACAAACTTTTAGATTGAAGATGGAATGGCATCTATATGTATAATAGTTCAGATATATTCCACTTTTACATTTTTCAGTGCCTCTGATTGGCATGGTTTGAAATTCTACAACTTTCATTTACTGTCCATTTTATTGGCAGGTATCTCAAATCTGTAGATGCACATTGAAATTTGAGCCTGTCTGCAATAGCTTGGGTGATACGGAGCTTTTAAAATTTTAATTGCCCTTCATTTGCATGATTTCAAGAAAGAAAGAAAGAAAGAAAGAAAGAAAGAAAGAAAGAAAGAAAGAAAGAAAGAAAGAAAGAAAGAAAAAAAGAAAGAAAGAAAGAAAGAGAGAAAGAAAGAAACATATACTGTCCATTATATTGGCAGGTGTCGTAAACCTGTATATGCACATTGAAATTTTTTGTCTATCTGCACTAGTTCGGAAGATCTAGAGCTTTGAAAATTTTAAGTGCCCCTAATTTGCATAATTTTAAACATCATGACTATTCCAAACCAGGTGTTCAATTTCACTGGTAGGTCAGTCGCCATGGCAAGTTTGGTGGCATTCGGAATGATAGTGTCAGAGAGAACATTCCGGACAAATTTGGTCGTAAAGAAGAAAGAAAGAAAGAAAGAATTCTTGGAAAAACAAAATGTCTGGGTTGTCACCCAGCCATTATAAGCACTAGAATGCCCAGTGATTTACATAGTAATCAATAGGAAAGGTGCATTTACCTTGAAGTACCCAAATTAAAAAAATGAATTAATAAATAAAATCGTTAAAAATCAGGAATCCACAGCAGTGCCACCTAGTGAACAGTTTTGTTTGCCCTTTCCACAAGGACCATATCCTCCAACTTTCAGCTTAATGTGAGTGATGGTTCTGGAGAAGTCAAAAATAGCAAAACACACACACACACACACACGCACACACACACACACACACACACAAATAGAAATAATTGCAGCGCCACGTGGTGAACAACTAGTGGTCCCTAGGAGTGTCCCTGTGTGATATCAAAGCAATTGGGTGAGCGGTTTCAGAGAAATTTGTTTAAAATTTGTCCCCCCCCCAAAAAAAAAAAATAAATAAAAATAAAAAAATAAAAAATCCAAAAATCACTGGAGCGTGACTTTTTCAACAAACTTGGTGAAGACCTACCCAAGGTACATCCCACCAAATTTGAAGTAAACATGGCTGACATTTATAGAGAAGAAGCTGAATTGTCAATTGTGGATGGACGGATGACGGACAAAGGGCCATCTTATCAGCACAGCCCTGGCTGACAAGTCGGTCAAGCTAAAAAAAATATAAAACAGGGTCCATTTTAAAACTAATGCAATAGGATAATTTGGGATTTTTCAAAAATTGAAAAGACTGGCTGTGATTTTCAGACTTTCAAGGTCCATATTTTTTTCCAAAGGAATCCCAGAATTTTCAAGTGTTTACAGACAGTGTACGAACCGTGTCGATTGTATTATGCATCCAAGACCGGTTATAGTAGTAGTAAGTAGTAAAATTTTATTGACTGAAAGAGAGTGTATCTGTTTCTCTACAGCTTGTTCCTATTAAAGTGGTATGACTGAACAATTGACATATTAAATGAATATGTTGGAATATCAAATGTATATTATGTATTACACATGTCTGTGTTTTATTCATGATTGGCAAATACAAAAACATGTAGCTTCTGTTGAAGTTTTGTGTTTTTGTTTCAGATTTGGTGAGTACCTGTGTTCTTTTAGTCTTTTGACCAGGAACACAGAGAATACGTCCTCTTCTGTGTCGCTGTGTTATAAATAGTGTCAGTGGTTCCATACATTCCTACACAGGGTCGGGTTGCATCTTAGTCAGTCATAACAATCTCCAGCTGTCCATTAATCGGCAGTGTGATACTGTATAGTGATAAGGTAATGAGCACTGGTCCCAGGATGGTGTAGAGGGTGTCAGGTCTCCATACTCAATGTGAGGATGGAATGCCCGGCTAGTCGTATGCACAGGCATCAAGACACCGCTTACACGTAAGAATTTCTCTATGGTTTGAAAACAAACACACAAACAGAAGTGCTCCCCTCCCCCAGCCAGCTGGAATAAAATGAATTCATAGGCTGCTCATAAATTGGTAGGGTGATCAGGGTCAGTCTTGCACGGAATGGGTAGCCAAATGGGATGCTGGAACCGGCGAAGGCCCCCAGTGGAATAATCAGTGACCCAGGCTGTTTTATCAAAGGATTGCTGTAAAAATGCTCCTCTATCTGCCCCACCCCCTCCCCTCTCAACCCACTTGGTTGCCCAGGTTGGCCTGACAAAGCACTTGTTATTAAGCGAAATTAGGGCTACAGCCGCCTTAGTAACTTTTGACCAGTGGTTGCTCTCATTATCAATCCTCTCGGGCTCACGCAGGCAGGAAGTATGTGTGGGGGGGGGGGGGGGGGGGAGAGTACCAGGCTAAGAGGAACCACAAGTATTTCATTATCCTTTCTACACATCTTAAAAGTGATATGTATACCGATTGATATATATTTAAGTTTACGTTTCATAATCAAATTTTGAGAAAAGCTAGCTGGGGAGGGGGATGGGCACTTGTGTTTTGTTTATCACATTAAGTGTGCATCCAGACACCAGTGGCTTTTTTAATCATAATTCTTGGTCAGTTGTGTGTAAAGGACAAGTAAGATTCTTGAAGTTATGGATAAGTGAGCCATATCAGTGTGAGCACATACTTTTGTGATCCTGACAACAGAAGGATGAATTGTATGGGCTGGGGCTGGGGAATGGGTTCAAGAAATCTGCAGCAGGAATTAATATCTCACGGCAAATCCCCGCTTCCCCCCCCCCCCTCAATGGTGAAGGTTGTGTGGCCGCTGATTTGATCACATGGTAGCAAACATGCCTACAAGACTGTCACGCTTCACATTTGACCCGGCTTATAAGACTCCCTGATGAAGACCATATTTTACAGCCAATATTTTTGCTGGTTTGTTCTCATGCATTTGTTTATCCTGGGTGAATGTCTGAAAATTCAGCTATATCCATCTGGTCAGTATTTCTTCGCTTTTTTGCTCATTTATATCTGTGGACTGGAAAAACATGTCCAAAAATATCAAATATTTCTTGCCGGTTTTCCTGAATCCCACTGCAATATGGACCGTTAACTTCAATGGAAAATACAGTAATGCTGGTCCTGTGCAATCGTATTTGACAGAGACCACTACATACATGCACTGTCCGAAGTTTTTAATGGCACTTTCGTGGACCACAGACTATGTGTAGTAAATTAAATGCTTTCATGTATTCTCGTCCTCTAACAAGGGCTTTCCAACAGTTTTTGAAAAGAAAGAATCAGATACATTGGAAAAGCCTATTCATTATAGAACACAGCCTCTAATAATGCCGGGGAGAAGTCATCAAAATCCCCTGATATGGCCCTCACTGACAATCCCCATAATAAAGATGGCATGTGTACTCATAAGAAAAGGATGTCTTGATGTCAATGAATCACGATTTCTGTCGCAACCATAATTAGTATATATTATTTTCAGTGTACAAAGTAGTAAGCGTGTAAAGCGTGCTTGGTTACTTCAATGCCATCCAGATTATGCGATCAATCATGTACATCTGTATTAGGTAAGAGATCCAATGACTGCACTGGGCTCCCTTCTACTGTCAGTTCTAACGCTTAAGCAAACTTAAATCACATCATAGATACGTTACAACAGCTTGACAATGCTAACAAGACTCCTACTTTAGTTATATATACCATGATCAGCGGGTTTATTTCACGTTCGCGCCCATAGGAGTTAGATGACATATCATTTGTTGATTGCTTAATATATAGAATGGAAAAACATATGAGAGAAATCCAGGAGGGGATAGATACAGCATGCAGGAGATATATCCGACTTCTATCTAATGTTCCAAGTAATCCATCCTGCAGACTACAGAGTTTGTTGTGTGAGGATTTACCTGTTGAAATTCAATTTCGCGACAGGTTTTTTAATCTTTTCATAAAATGTCTTCTTAATTCCAATGAAGGCATGCAGTTGTGAAGCAACTTGCCTATCGGCAGAAGCCGTTCTCAAGTGTATAACTCGATTAATTATGTATGTAGTGGATATGCCACTCCAGCATCAATTAAATTTCCCATTATAGCTTTGAAACTTCATCCATGATTGGCCCTCAACCTTGTGTCAAAAGGCGACCTTTTCAACGCAAATATCATAACTGAACTCATACATGCTTGTGATACCAGATAGTTTTCTTTTTTGTTATTAACTCAGATTCGAGATATTATTGTGCACTCTGCACACAGTAGTTGGATATATATTGACTCAAGTGATATATGTATATATATATATATATATATATATATATATATACATATATATATACATACACATACATATATATATATACATATATATATACATATATATATATATATATATGTATGTATATATATATATATATATATATATATATATATATATATATATATATATATATATATATATATGTTGGTTTTGTTTTGGAGTTTTCCAGGGGTAGGGTTGGGGTTTGTCTTTTTTCTTTATTTTTCTGCGACTTTTTACGTCGTTAATAATCCTACTTCATGAACGATCAAAAATCATAACCATCTTTCGACTCTTTTTTGCCTTGTTTCTACAAAAGATAATAACCATCAAAAAACCGCTTTTTTAGACAAAGCTGTGTGCTATTGTTCACGCTGTTAAGGGTCCAAATTGGTCAATTATTTCAGTGCCAAGTTTGTATGTAGTCAACAGCTTTCGCAGGCGCAGTTTGGGTCCAATGTGCCCACCACACACAATGCAAAGCTACTGACCCGAACCATAATATATTCTGGAACTAAGGCATGTTAGTACTTGAATGAAAGGCCTTTTCACAAGGAATATGCATCTAGCATCCATTGTATAATTGACAACAATTCTGCTAAAGCAGTTTGACTCTATTCGCAGTAAACATTGAAAGAATTAAGAGCTGTTTCAAGTACACCAAATGTTGCTTCTTGTATTTTGTACCAGGTACCCACCATAAAATGTATGTGATAGCGCAGTTTTGTATATGTTATTATATTTCATTCAGCAATTAATTAGTTAAAATCAGGATGCAATCCAAGATTTGATGTGGTTGGTTGGCAGACACTGCAGCACGCAGGTGTGCATTGGCACGGCACCATACTGATTATCACCAGCATTCTTCGTGAACCCTAAAAAATTTACCCATTTGAACCGGGGTATAGCTAGCATAACTTCTAAGTTGTCAATGTGATATTGCAACACAGCTACTGGGTTTTAAAATGGCAATGAAACGTTTATTTCGTTGCTCCCCCTACCAATTGTCATAAGTGTGATCGATCCTACGTTATGTCATATCACTGCTTTGCTATAGTTTTGTGTCATAACACTGTATCTTATTTGATTGTGTTATTTTTTGTGTTCAGCACAACTAAATTATGTTTAAAAGATCGTACGTTGGCCTCATTTATAGCAGATGGGTTTTGCAATATTCTGATACCATTTCCAAAGGACCTATCCTCTTTCTCGTTCCTCTTCATGTCTGTCTGTCTCTTCCCCTTTTCACTGTCTTTAAAATCAACTCTTACATCACTGTATTTGCCTAGCTTATCATTACTTTTTGTGAATGACGAATTATAGCTAACAAACAACATTTTTATCAAGTAAAACTATTGACTTTAAATCAATTGCCACTACACTATTTCGTGAATGCAAACAATGTACACAAAGTCAATATGGAACTTCATCATTCATAAAAAAATTAATGAGCCTCGGCCTAACAGCCTCGGTACCATTTTTTTTCTACGAGTGGTGGATAAGTAAACCATATGTATCACTGAATTGGTCTATTTATACATAGAGACACCTCCTGTAGTGGAAATAAAGCTTGGCGGCTGTAGAGAAAGGTGTTAGAAGTCAAGGTGGAGTTTCATGAAAACATTCTTTCTTATCATTAATGAGGAGGAATAGCATAGACCACTTAATGATCAAGTATCAATGGATGTAACTGCTTGTAGATGGCAGCGCGTGATGGACTACAATAAAAGTTTATGTCATGATAACTATTCGTGTTCCGTTGACCCAGAGGTCTTTTGGTGCTTGTTGCTGCCTGGTTGGGACACGTACAGGCTTCACTCAGTTTAGCTGAGGTAGGGCAGACAAGTTATCCTGAGCCTTGTGTCACCTTTCACAATGCAACGATCCTCTCATATTTCTTATGTTGATACATTTTTTTCACTCTAACCCTTTTGGATGCCTACAGCATTCATCAGTTTATAAACTGATGCTCTAACTAAGCTACTCTGTTCTTAAACAGAACGCTATTTTCTTTACTGGTAAACAGCACAAACATTGAATCATGTTATGGCTTGAACATAACGGTTGCATTAGGTGGCACAAAAGGTTTCACATGTTCAATAATATTACAACGGTTGTCTGAGTGAGTTTGGAACCCGCAAGCGTATTTGTACAGTTAATTTGTTAAAATTCCAACTGATAACAATTTTCAGCATAGGAAAAGTACATGCCCTTGTATTGTTATGGCTAAAATCCAAAGATTTGTTATCAGATTATTCCAATTCACATGTTTATGTCACAGTCTCTGGTCACACGTGAAATTTACTTCGATGCACAATTACGTGGCCTCAACATCTGCCATCCTAATGGCTTGTCATGATAGAGAGTGTGGACTATTGTTTTCTATGGTCCGTTGTTTTAACACACAAAAGAAGTCAAAACAACAGATAATAAATCGAATGTTTTGGCATGGGTTTCGAGATGCACATACCAGGCCATTACAATCGTGATGTCAAAGAACATTAAAAGCACCGAGCTAGCTTTAAAGAGGAGACAGAATATGCATTCACCATATTTTGCAAACAGGCCACTGATTACTGCCAGCAGTGATCAGATTTGACTGAAGCACATATCACTGTGGCACTAATATCCTGGGAATCGTTATTGTCCCTACCTCATGTCACTTCCAGGTGGTCAAATCTTCAACCTTTGCCCACCATTAACTGACTTAAATGGTGACTATAAAGGCAAGCATAAACCACTCAAGCTCCATCGGCCGTGGGGAGATTTATTTGAAGAGGAGCATATCACAAGGGCGGCATATTTAGTATTGCCGTATTGGGACTCTTTTTTTAAGTAACTTACTGGCACTAGCTTTAGATCAAACTGGTATTACTGCTTTAACTGCCCAAAATATTTTATGTGTGCAAGTATTGAAAGGAAGTTGCATCCCACATGCTAATGTAAAAGTACTGTTGATCCCTCTGGTAACGTCCTATCCATAAATACACGTGTTGGCATGCCTTGATTCCACATTTGAGAAATATACACATTAACTCTCTGCAGTCCACCTTAAATTATTCCCCTGGTGCATCGGCAGAGGACTACTGTCGACTATAATTAGAAGTGTAAATGAGTAGCAGGTGCGTAATGACTACAGAATTATTCTTGCAATTTTGACTCGAATGGAGACTCATGGCCCAGTTAATTATTGGCATACTGTGCCACAGTGGTACAAGTTAAGGATTTCTGAGGTTATTCCACTTAAGTTTACTGTTTGTAGCTTCACGTCATGCAAAACGATTTATGCACATAACCACCCTAATGTAATATCTGCACACAGGCTGGTGTTTTACCTTCACACAGCCAGCTGTTACCAAAGTAC
This sequence comes from Hermodice carunculata, assembly GCA_964020975.1. NCBI lineage: Eukaryota > Metazoa > Annelida > Polychaeta > Eunicida > Amphinomidae > Hermodice > Hermodice carunculata. Next base: position 64,145,323 of record OZ026621.1, read on the forward strand.
ATACACAGAATAAGCTGCTTTGCAATTGGAAACTGGAAAGATTAAAATCATGGCATTGAATTATAACAAGGCTCTAAGATGTTGAAGTATACTTTATTTCATTACGACATCATTGGAACTAAACAGGAGTAATGCATGACGTGTGTCACCCTGTCACTGGCCACTCCTGCACCAACAATGTACCGGAGCTTACATCATCCTTGGTCACTAAAAATATAAACAAAGTTTCATATGCAGTTGTTTATAATGAGGTTGGTTATCAAAGTTGAGCAATGACATTATATAATTTCCATATATTTCCCCTGAGAGGTGCTTGTACGAAATGGGAAATTTTGAAATAAAAGTGTACCTTCTTAGACCACTTTACTGTCATTGTTGGTTGAAATTTATGAATGTGGGTAATGTTTTTCCGAATTTATTGAAGGCCATATGTAAGAGGATAACGTATGTTCATATTTGGTTATTGTGCATGTACATTTGGGAAACCTTTATTCATGAATGATGCAAGATATCACTTGCAGGGTAAACCCTCAATGTCATAACTTAGATTTGTAACTGAACATGTGCAACGTCTTTTAATACAATATGTGTATATCCTGCATTCAGGAAAGTCTACAGATCACTTGCAGCCTCAGTCTGCATGATGGGCATAAAGGCTTGGTAAGCGTTAAGGTAAATTTAAAGTCTTACGTGGTTTGCATCCAAAAAATGTGTCGGTCATTAAAGATTGCCCAATATGAGAAACACGTGGGTCAGCCATTGACAGCCTTGCTCTAGTGAGAGTAGCAATCATTTTTTATAGCTCTGTTCTTGTTTAAGTTAGGTATTATCAGCTATTAGAATGTGTAAGACACTTTTGAGTCCTATACATTATGAGAATCCATCAACCATTAGTAGCATCAATACATTGTAAGAGCATTGCATCACCAGCAATATCGGGCTAGTGGTAGCACATATCATAGGCAGACCAGGAGCGCCCTTTTGACGTTGCTTCCAAGCAGCCACCATTTAAAAGATATGATGGCCAGCTTTTATTCTTCTATTATCATAACTATTGAGTGTTTCCATTTAAATTTTGAATTTCACTGACTGGTTTTATATCCCTCGTCGTCGTCGTCTTCGCCGACCATAATACCCTCTTCGCCACCGACGTGAATACCTCCGCCTCCGCCTCCGCCTTCGGGAAGATCTGTCAGAAATAAAACTTCTCATTAGACAGTAGTAGTTTTGCACTTTCCTGTGCAGGCAAAAGGCAAGCTTTTTGCAAGTTCAAATGAACTGTAATGCATGGCGTCCTGTTGTGAAAATTAACATTTATTTCAAGTTCAATGTGTCGTCGGATTTGCGTAACAGAACATGACCAAAATAGTTCGCGGATTCTGTATTAGTAAAATCTCATTGATAATACTGGAGATGTTAAGAACATGCTTGGCACAAGTTTAAACTAGATGTTACGACTTTATGGATCCAATGCAAGCTGTTAATGTCTTATCATGTGGCAAATTGCATTTAACAAATACTTTCTTTTTAGTTTTTTGAAGGGCTTCAGCCATGTCATTCTCCTCTTCTTCAGATGACAAGCTGCTTAGAAGCGTTGGAGCTTGCTCTAAAAAACAACAACAACAAATGCAACAACGGAAATGGCTAAGGTTTTGAAATATGAAAAATATCACAACTGTTCACAATTTTGCTCCATCAAAAAGTGCCATGACCTCCCTGAGTAATTGTAACAAAGTAACAGTATGAACATGATAAAACAATTAGATTAAGAAGTACAGCAATATCACACTGTGACCTGGTCTGTTATTAAACCGCCACATAAAATTCATCCTTTTTCATTAAAAAAGGCACCCATTAACAACCTCGCACTCTCCTTCCAACTGTCAACAATCGTTGTCTTTCCTAGTACATGACAATCGGACATGTTTCTCCATACATTTTTTTGATACCGCTGATGCCTTATTACACTTTGGTTGATAGGATGTTGTGTTGCGATATTGGTCATGCCCTTTTGGAATGTCATTACACAATCTGATGTTCGCTTAAAATTGTATCTGTTTTGACTGCGGCCCTGTCAAAGAATTGGCTACGCTGCAAACAAACACTATCTTTGGCACAATTTGGTAAGCTTAGATGACCAAAAGAAAGAAATGGTTTCTCCGATGAGATCACCAATGGTTACAAGGGCAAAACGCCATCATCAAAATGATCATAAATCAAATTACCAACACAGCCTGCAAAATTTAAATTTCTTTTCATATCACCCCGAGTGAAATAAATGGCTAAATGGGGAAATATTGCTTTTCTTGATATCATCTGTGAAGCAACAAACGACTATGATGGAAATAATTTCTTCATTGCTGCCACCATTCATGGGGAAAATGAGCATAAGAGTCAAATTAATTATCCTTGATATTCTCCACATAATAACTATTGCAATGACAAAGATTTGTGTCCACTGATATAATCCTAAATGTAATAATTGAGTGAGTAATCTGGTGCAAATTAGTTTTCGAAATATTTGCCCACGAAGGAATAAATAAAGAAATAGGTAAAGTCATCATAATGAAGAGGAAAAAATGACTTCCAGTCCACAGATTATCTCACTCCATAATATATAAAATTGTTTATATGATTAAGGGAGACATATTTTCAGCACACATATGCCCAATGGAGCATCTAGAAATGAAGGAAGATATTACCTTCTTCAATGTCTTCTCCGTTGGAATGTATAGATAAAGTGGCCAAAATAGCAAAGATGAGCAGCCACACACACTTCATTCTGGTAAGCTACAATATGCAATAATGTCCTTTAGTCTGTCACTGAGAAGATCACACGATACAGCCCCAAGAACCGGCACCATTAAAAACCACCGGACTATTCTGAATAAACCTAGTAAATATGGGTATTTAATCATAATGGTTGTTCTCCAAATTTCCAAATGTGATGTTTAAATTGCGGTACAAATCAGATGACACACTAACGTCTGACTTACGCTACGCAAGAGATTATGAATCCAATTTTTAAACATTAACCAATTGTGCATTCACATAATCTGCAAATATCATATCAGCCATAAAATTAAAGGCTGACTGTATTATATCTCGTGTTTTCAGCCCAGGTAACCTGTAAGCTGACTATTTCTGGTACAATTCAATTCATTTCTCTGATCACAGCTCTTCTTTCCTTTAGTCACCTCAAAAAGAGCACTGGAAGATTCCTTTAAAGGCTGATGCCTTGCTGGATCATTGTCAAATCAGTCCCTTTTCAGTACTTTGATGCCTTTTAGATTATTGTGCTTTCTTCGTTTTCTCTGAAACTCTTGCATCGCATAAGTAAATATTACAGTTTGGGATCTCTCGACCGTCTATTTTTTTACCACATCACAGAGTTCATTGTGTTTTTATTTGTCCTGGCTTTGTTTGTGTGTTTAGGTATGTGTCTTTTTCTCCAACTCCTTCGGATTGACACTCTTCAACCTGTGAAGGTGAGAACATATGTTCGTGAACACTGTATTGTATAGTCATTCAGCTTTAAATTTTCCTATAGAAAGATAGATACATATATAGACAGAAATATAATACAGGACCATGCAAGTAAGAAAGTAATAAATCGTACAGTATATCATACATACCTGAACAATTGCCTGTCTTTAGAGGTAATGGACAAATCAATTTGTTGATGATGCAGTGACAGAAACAGGCTCGTATTTAAACTAAAGGGAACAAAACACTAATCTACATTTGTGGTAAACATGAACCAGATAAATCTAATCTATACTTTTATCAAGTGCAGAAAAAATATCCATTCACGCTTCTTTTTCCGATAAAAGGGGGACTATGCCAGTCCTATGCTCAGCTGACCTCACATGTACAGACTGAAGAGGCCTTTTGAAACTCAGAATGATATCAAGGTCACGTGCATTTAAGACCAATATCACCGGTGCCGATATGTACCTATTCCCTATCAATTTTTCTTCTTTTTTATAATTTGTTTAAAATCAAAAAATAACAAGATTGCCATGCAATGAATGAATTTGGTGGCAATGAAGTACATGCCCATTTCCGATACGTTTGCAGGGGTACCAATTAACAGCTGGAGACAGCAAGTAAGAAAAGGTGAAACATCACCAAAAAAATATATACATATATAAATGACAAAAAAGGAATCACGACACTATCTGTTGCATAAATTAAGATTTAGCCGTCTCCAGAAGTGTTTTTATACAATTACAAGCAATTAGCCTTGGCCAATTGCAAGAAACGTTTCATTTAGAAGATTTTACCGAAAAAAAGATAAATCTAAACCTAATTGGAGCATGTCTATTTGAACAATCTTGATAGAGACCAATCTCAGGCATATCGGTACTGAGGGGGTCCCGAGTAGTGTCTTCAGGCAATTTCGAATCAATTGGCCTTGCAGTTTAGGAGCAGATATTTTAACATTTGGGGAAAAAATAATTTAGAAACCATCAAATTATTTAAAATACAAACATCACTGGATAGTGACTATCTAAACAAACGTCGAAAAAAGCTATCCTCGGTACAGATCCACCAAATTTGAAGGTCATCTGGCCAGTGGTTTTGGAGAATTCAAAATGCAAAATATGGACAGTTGACGATAGACGACAATGGTTGGACATACGGCAGAAGACTGTCTCATGAAAGCTCAGTAGCACTAAGAAGTCAGCTGAGCTAAATATATGGATACGTTCTCCAATATGTTATGTGTTTATACCTAAATAAGAAAAACATAAAACCAAAATATGTGGTTTTTAACCTTCCAGCAGGTGGAGTTTAACGCTATCATATAGTATCAGGCGGACTTTTCTTCATGCCGTGATATCAGCAGACCTTGACGAGGGTGATAACAGCAGTCCACTGCCACGTCTTATCATACCTATCTCTGCTGTGGAATGTCAATGGAGCTTTAAATGCAATTGACTAGCCAAACGCGTTTTTTTATCTGGGACAATTATTTATGTGAAGGTACAATATGCTCTTTTTCACAGCTGCTGTCTAAATTTTGCTTGCTGGCAAGGATCATTCAATTATTTAACACATACTTTTGGCTATATTGACATACTGTTCATAACCAAAGATGCCAGCTTTCTAAAATCAAAACTACTACTACCACAACACCAACCCAAACTTACCATCGAATTTCATTGCAGGTAAAACTGGTGTCCTGCACTGTGTTTACTCCCTTTAGTGCATTTTCTTAATATTTCAATCATGAGGTTGGCTAGCACAACTTGAGGTGTCTTCAAAGTCGGGGGGGGGGGGGGCAGGTGCACGGAGACAGACCTGTGGTCAACTGCTTAACTTAACTGTCAGAACGAGCTAGGCAGCCATTGCTGGGAGTGAAATTACAGGGCAGTCATTCGGTGTCCCATGACAGTCTCTGCAATTAACATATGATGGCACACATTCAACTGTGGTAGGATGTACACTCCTGACAGTTCAAATGAATCAGCTAATTTCAATGTTCCCATGTGTTGCAACATGGCGACAAGGGTGTGGCGAAGCATGAACTGAAGTTTGGAAATAATGGAGACGAAATAGGAAAAACAGGTTTTATACAAGAAGGAGTATTTTCTCTCTCTCTCTCTCTCTCTCTATCTATCTCTCTCTCTCTATCTCTCTCTCTCTCTCTCTCTCTCTTTCTCAATGCTACAAGGATTCTTGTTTGTTCTCAATGCACACCTTGTGTGTCCTTTTTGTCATAACTTTTTGATATACCAAACCAGCTACTCTTTTGTGATTGTTTCATTACATGGAACTGTTTTTGTGTTTTATACATTAAAGAAATAATATCCCTGTAACTTGTTGATATATTAGCTTTCTGGAGTGGAATTTTAATGCACTGATTCAGATGAAAGCTGCTTGCTATTGCTCAGACGTTGATATCCCACTTTTTCTCATAGTAAAACCTTTTTTCACTCATACGATTGGACAAAAGAACAAGGCCGTATATGACGCCGTGTACTTATGTAAAGAGATACGGACTCATCATTATGGCTGAGGAACCATTTTGGAATGGTCAGAATAAAAACCAATCAAAGGTCCTTTTTTTCATATTGACAAAATAGGATGGTCATCTTTCCCTATGGCCAATAAGTTCATAAACGAATTGAAACATTTATGTTAAAAATACATTATACACTGCAAGCTTTATTTCTTTTGACAGTTATTATTTTATATTGTCAACATGAAATCTGATCATCTTTACATATCCAATGGATAATGTATTGCGTGGTGGATATTCAAGTCTTGCTGTTATATCTGGCAATGTTCATGTGGTGGACCTGTCAAGATTTGGATGGTTTTGTGAGTTGGACTGAATTTAGATCTGTGTTATTGACTTGTAATGGTTTCATATTACTTCTTCGTTCATTAGCATGTTTTGCTGATGCCAGCCCCACATGAAATTGTTTGCACAACAATTCATGCCTGCCATCAAAACTGTTACAGCTGCTGCAGCTGTGAGTTAGACTTTCCTTTCAACATTGTCACTAGGTATGAGTTGTCAAGACGGCGGTCAGCGTCAGGTGCGTAGCGAGATATTAGATGCGTGTGTGTGTGTGTGTGTGTGTGTGTGTGTGTGTGTGTGTGTGTGTGTGTTATTTTTTATTTATTTTTTTGTCATTCCTTTTGTACGCTGTCCTCTTAAATATTGTTGTCCTTGTGCATTGGTTGTCCAGACGGTGGTCTGGGTTCGGTGGATGGTGAGAGCTCATTTTGTTGCTTTCATTCCTTTCCTACTTTGCATAATCAAATATCGTTGTCTCCGGGCATGGGTTGTCAAGACGATGGTCTGGCCCTGGTGGGAGGCGAGATCTTACTTTTGCTGTTTTTATTCCTTTTGCACTTTGCCTCATTATACGTCTGACAGAGCCAGGGAAGTGTCATGCTTGACCTTATAAGTCCAAAAATTACTGAAGGCAGTCGTAACGATGGTGGATTGCATGTTTCCTGATAGGTAGCACTAGCCTATACAAAAAGAAAATCCTTTTTTATGCCTCTTTTTGTGTACATAAGTACGTGTACTATTCTTTGGTTTCCATTGCACAACAAACACAAGAAGCAGCGTCGTATCTTCTATTTTGTCGTGACAAAAGAAAGCACATCCAATCTCTCTGTGCTTCATGTCCATTCCAGCCACTGTGTCTGTCTAAAGCTACCCGCTTATTAATCAGTGTTATAACGTTTGATTTCAATTGCAAGAAAATTGAAGGCTTCAACAGCCAAATAAATTTATAAACGGATCATTATCGGAAACCGGAAAGTATGCTTTGGAGCCTTAAATTCCCAGACATGATTTTTTTTTTTTTTTTTTTTCTTTTGGTGACAGCGGCCACTTGCCCTGACGTTATATTTGGTAGACAACACACTTAAATTTAGAGAATGTGTAGCAAATATGAAAATACATAATGTTCACGCTTCCGTGCTTACAATGGCAAGGCTTAAAGATCTTTTATGAATTGCCATATTCACTAATATATATATATATATATATATATATATATATATATATATATATATATATATATATATATATATATATATATATATATATATATATGGAAAAAAAATCAAATCTAAATTATCCCGAGAAAAGGATTCCATATATAATCATACATCTTCTCTGAAAGAAAAACCAAGTAGATCTGACAACTAAAAGGCCTAAGCACAAAATGACTGACTATATTTTGAACTTACACAAGGTCTTGCAAATCAACCAAAACCTGTGAATGTACTATAGTTTAATTGTGACTTGTTTTGATCAAATATAATTTGAGCTGAGTCAAAAGTACAATCCATATGGTACTTACAACCAGATACAGAACAAAGCTCCGTTTTATGCACAGTCATTAATTTAGAGGTTTAGATAACACACGTTTGTACAGGACACATGCAATAATATTTGTTACAATTCATGGGGTTTTTCTGTCATTTTATTTTCAGAAACAGGTAATATTTGTTACAATTCATGGGGTTTTTTGTCATTTCATTTTCAGAAACAGGACGTAGTTTCTTTCATTGTCTTGTACTTTGCCTTTTGAACATCATATGTCTCTACAGGTACTGGATATCCTCACGTCCAATGGATACATGCACACAAAGTTTGGTTGTGTTACATTTTTATTGGTGTCTCACCTCTTGGAGATGGTGGCTATTGATTTGCTCCTTATCCAAAATACCAGCTTACTATCCAAACTGCTTTTCTAGGCCATAAGTTCTATACCATAACAAAGAGATACCAAGCTTGTGCGTGTGCATGTCTTGGAAAGGAGGGTTATCTGAAGTGGACACTTTTGCTGAAATCCCAACTTTGCACAGGTTAAGGGAAGACAAGATTTCTAAGGATTTCGATGATTTCTCCAGCGGAACTAATGTGTATGTTTCCATGTATGTAAGTCTATAAGTGTAAAAATGAATAAAATAATTAACAAAAAGACATCTACATGCATGCTGCAAAACCAAGCAGCACCACGTGTGCTACTACTGTGCCAACCATGTTGCTTTTGTTTTTTATATACACTTTCATTTTATATCTCCCATGCCAAAAAGGATTACTACATCTGAAATACGGATGAGTGCAGGAGGTTAATTACCCCTTGCTGCACACACAACATGCATTAGTCACTTTTGGTGCCAGCTTCTTACTGGAACTGCAAACTGGGTAAAATGTGTTGCCCTTGCAGCTGGTGATGGCGAATGTCTGATGAATTCATATTGCCCCCATCATGACTGATCGTACAGCCTGACCATAGCTGATACCACATGACAAATATGCGGGGCTGGTTTCGGTAAGACCCATTCAATATAGAAAACTTTATGTTGGCTAATGCTGCTAATGTTCAGGTGCAGCTTAAGGTAAAAAGAGCTAATATTCAGCTGTTGGCTTCTCTTATGTGAATTAAATATGGCTTTGTAAATGGTTCGCCAGTTTTGATTTGTCCATTATTATTTGCTTAGGTAAGAGTCATACATAGATCAGTCGTCTCGTGGTATTTACCGCTTACCTTTTATGTACGTGTGGTGAAAGTATACATTAGTCGTTATATTGTAAGATTCACCCCCCCCCCCCAATATAAATAGAGATAAATCACTAACTGGGACAAAAGTATATACATCAGAAATCGTAACGACGTGTGCATAACAACGGAATAGCATTTATTGTTTGCATTACAGCATAATAATGATGATACTATTAACTAATAATGATAATAATAATAACAACAACAACGACAACAATAATGATAATGATAATAATAATAATAATAATAATAATAATAATAATAATAATAATAATAATAATAATAATAATAATAATAATAGAAGAGTTGCTTCACAGCAAATCTGTCTGGGTGCCTTCGAATTGAGATCAGTTTGACATGCAACACGTTGCCATTGTTAGACATTATCTTAATTTTGTGTCTCAGATTAATCTGCATAAATTGAAATGCTACAGCTTTAAGTTCTAGGTTCATTGGCTGTCGCCATGTCACAAACTTATAAACTAAAGTTTGAATGACACGAGTACCTATGATAATTTTGAAGCTATTCAAGATCTTAATTGTGTGTATTCACCTAATTTGCATGAATTTAAAGCCTTCAACTGGTTCATGATTCCTTGAATGCGGTTATGTCACCAGCAAACAAAAAAAGTTGAAATGACACCTCTATCTATAATAATTTTGAAGCTTTCAAGATTAAAAATTTTGTGTCTTCACCCAATTTGCAACAATTAAAATTGTACAATGTCGGTTCATGGTTCATTGAATGCGGCTATGTCACAAAACTTTAAACTGAAGTTGGAATAATAACTATATCTATAATAGTTTCGCAGGTATTCAAGATTTCAATTTTCATATTCACCTTCTTAGAAAAACAAAATGTGTGGGTTTGCACCCAGATATATGTTACAAAATGTCTTTACTTGGCAGATCCTGTGCCAACCAGGCCCTCAATAACAGAAAAGAAAAAGAAAAATGCTACACTTCATTCCCGTGAACAGAACACAAAGACAGAAACGTTTGTTTAAATAGTAGTAGAAAAACATGATCCATATTCATTAATTCCAAACCCAACAATGACAGCAAAGAGATTCCAGACTTGCCAAAGTATCAACATTTCTCTTCCAATACCAATGTGAAGAAACAAATTTCACTCCTGACTTGAGACAGGCAGTCACCCATAAAAGGCAGCTGGTGGTTTTAAACATATTGCGCTCACATAATACAAGAAAACAGCAATGGCGGAAACAGGTAGCTTGTCTTATATGTCCATGCTGACCGTTTTGACATGAAGTGGTGGGTTCTGTGCAATTGCTTGTCCGGTGGACCCCAGGGCTGCCCCTCAAAATCAAAGACAGTATCAGAAAACAAAATTGGAACACTGTGTTGTGATTCGTGAGAAAGCCCATGTTTTAATTGAAATGCCCAAATTATGGTTTAGTTTTCAATCTTCTTACAACTGGTCTTATTAATCACCAAACATTATACATATCAATTTAGAGGATTTGCTGTGAAATCTTGAGACAAACACTTGACAAATATGCTACACAAAACTCCACATTAGAGAGCTAATAACAGTTCTGACAAATATGCTTATACTGCTCTCCTTGTGTCAAAATTGGTTACTTCAAAACCTACAATATTCAATTGGTGAACCACACAAGATTCACTTAATGCAAGATATAATGGAGCATACGAGTGCTAAAAAATGGCTTATTTAGATGACTACAATATTTAACTGGTGAATCATACCAAGATTCACAAAATATAAAATGTATTAGAGCTTGCAAAAGCTCAAAAGTGACTTATCTGGAAGACTACCTTATGCACTGGTGAACCACACCAAGGCACACCAATTACAAAATACTGGAGCACATAAAAGCTCTCAGCAAGTCAGTACTGACATTGGTAAACCCTAGGTCGCATCCAGAACACTACCATAAATTTTCCCTACAACCAGGTATCTATGTGCACGGGCCAGACACATTCGGATGTCTGATCCTGATCTACAGCACCCGGTCCTTTTTATTTGTGACAGACTGTCCTTAAAGCTTAGTCCTATCCCCACTGTGATCGCCTTTCACTTTCTGAACCCATCGAGTAGGTACTTTGACTCAATCACTTCCTGACATGCTGCCCCTTGCATTTAACCCTCTTATGTCCCAAAAGTGCTTTTGCTACAACTGTAGCCACTGTATATGAACAAAAGACTAACGTCCATGATTTTTTTTATTTTCGTAATTTTTCTATGCATTAACCACATATCCACTCAACTGAGCCACAGTGGAAGTGGAGGGGACTCAAGGATGGAGAAGCCCAACCACAGTCCACAAAGAATCCATGGCAGGCCTACCCTCTACCAATGGGGTCTCATTCAAGGACAAGCCTTGATATCAAGGACCAGGGTCCTTTTTTCCACGGCGAACCTCGACTCAAGGACTAGTATGACTGGTGACCCCAAATGGGGGCCTCAATTCGAGGATGAGCCTCCAATTGAGGACCAGTTTGCACCTGCTTATGGGTATACTTGCATTGAATCGAGGACCGGTCTTCCCCACCCCCACCCCACGAGGTAAATTGACCTCTCACGCACAGCCACAGCATGCCTACACTGGTTGCAGCCTCCGTCTAGCAGATCTTTGACTCATATCTGCCTGACGGACTTTCTGCCACTGAGAAGGTGTCCATCGTCGACAAATGTCACACACTCTCCTCAGTGCAGAAAATGCTGCTCCTGCGCATGCAGGAGTAGCATGCAGGATGGTCATCCCAACAGGCCATCCTGTGGTGGTTTTGGTCCTTACCAACGTCCAACTCCACATCTACATCCATGAATCACGAACCTGGACTGACTTTGCCGCTGATAATACAAGTTTCCCAGAAAACCTATCGACTACCACACAACAGAAAAAGAACTACAGGAGTACTGAAAAGGTAAGAAAAAAGAAGGAAATTTTCCGAATGTATGCATCCATAATAAAGGGATGCCAGAGTAGGAAACTGAATTGTGCATGCTCACTAAAACACGCATTTCGACCACCAGAAGCACTGTGCCATGCCACAGGCCCTGAATGGCTGTGTTGAGCAGCATGGAAAGGGCCCTGGACCCACAGATTTTTAACGGGAGCTCTGACCAAACAAGTAAATACGTGGTATCCAGCCTAAGTGATCTATGGTGTTGTACTGTGTCTTTGATACATGTAATGGATTCCAACTTTTGGTTGTTATTTGTTTTTAATCATGTTTTCATTCATTTCTAGGTCACAGCAATATTCATATTGACACAATTGTTTTCAAATGCTAGAAAGAAGCAGAAATGCAATAGAGGTGATCTGGGTTGGTTTAATATATTGACACACAGCCTTTCATTTCCATAGCGCCTGTTTGTGACATCTAGTAACCCATGCCATTTGAGGACTGGTGTAAAAGTGGGTCAGCAAAGCCCAATACATTACAGTGAGTTTCACCCCACAATGAGGAAGAACTTTGAATTTGTCATCCAATCTACCTGAAGTACATATATAGTACTCCTGCAATTACGCCCTGGTGTGATAAAATGAAAGTTTAGAGTTTTTTTGACAGCATATAGAGATATTAAATATATACCTGCAATGATCTAAAAGGTGAAGACCATGGAAAGTGACCACAAGATGTGGGCAGTCAACCATTAACAGGTTGGGCATCACCATCTTTAGGTGAATTTTGAAGTAATCCTGATCTCTCCTATTAAAATAATGCTGAGTAACCGGTATATCAGTGTATCAAATTATTCCATATTGATCAGCACACTGAGGTCTTGGTATTTTCAAAATTGGTCAAATATGGATTTTTTTCAAGCAAATTGCCTATTTCGTCCTCTGTTTAATGATCCTTTCATAGGAAGTCCCTAATTCATAATATTCTGTGTTGGTGGTTATATTGGGTCTATGTTTCTCAAATATAACCAGAACGTGTAACACTCAGTAGGCTATATAAAGTATATTATGACAAAAATATGTTTGTATAAAGACAAAATAGAACTAATATACATAAAAGTAGGCTTACAATACGAACAGAGGGCTACCAATGAGAAAGTCGAAAGCTAATACAATGTGCCACATTTTTTGTCTGATGCACACATTTGCCTTGGGTGACAGGAAGTCTGGATGGTTGTACATGCTGCATTTGCTCTGCGTACTCAATCATGTTTGGTATTATATTCTAATGGTCTTCAGGCAAGAGCGTGTGAGTCATTAGTGCTGGCAAACAAGTCCCTGTTGAATCAAGCTGACTGTGACGTGTGAGAAAACTGTAGTCGATTGACTTAAGGAGGTGGATGCAGGTCCTTGATTGGCTAGTGCACTGCTAAGTCAAATCCTGTTTAATTACCCTGTGAAATGTCGATGAGATTATATGCATTTAATCATGGTTCTTATACTCTGCTGACATATAATCTCATGAAAAATAGGTCAATGTTCGTCACGGGTTCTATCTCAAGTTATAATTAAAATAATTATTTTGATGTACTTTTAATGCCTATGATGCTGGTTCTATTTAATACCACGAGTGGCGCCACCATTACCACACGCCATAGACTTTTGTCGGCATAATATCCCTGTACTGGTATATTGATACAAGTGCGCAAGTTCAGACGTAATGACCATAACAAAAAAATAATTTCATGACATGTATTCCTCCCCTGACCAGGAGAAAATAGGTCAAGGTCACCCATATTAAGTAATACCGGACTTCCATCTATGATACACTTTTGTGATACATCTCGTATTGTTAGCCTTCTTACCTCTCAAAATGTAAAATTTATCGTCCTTTTACTACGTTCTTAATGACCTTGAAAAAGAAGTCAATCTCACCTAAAATTTTACATAATATGTCATTGGACCACGGCATGTATTATGCATATTTCATCTCAATTCATAAAGAAAATAATGAATTTAATGCTCTTTTTACGCCTGTAATGCTAGTTCCCCTTCATACCACCAGTGTCGCCACCATAACTCCGCACTTTATGAACTTTTGTCTGTGTAATGTTTCTGTAATACAGTGAAAACTCATTATAATGACGCCATCTGTTCCTGTAGAAATGTGTCAGATAACTGAATATGTCAGATAAATGAATCAAACAACAAAGAAATTTAACTTTTGCAATTCAAAACTTGTGTCATTATAATGAATATGTCAGACATCTCAGTGTCATTGTAATGAGGTTTCACTGTAGTATATCGATACAAGTGTACAATTTCAGATTTAAGAACCAATACAAAAACACCATATCAGAAATGTATTCAATCCGTGACTTTGAAAAAGTAGGTCATCCATATTATGCCACATACAACTTTACCACATGTTACACGTAACCATTGTAGTCTGCTTGGCATTATTACCCTTAATCTTTCTCAATATATTTAATTGAATGTGCTTTCACCATATTTTGGTCCATATCTTTCCTAATATTGTAAGTGAAGCCGGCGAATTTCAACACGTTCTTGCCTTTTTGTCTGATTAATATTGCTGCCTAGTTTCATTATGAAAACTCTATCAAAACAATATTCTCAATATTTGGATCCTTTATTGTATAATAGTATATAAGTATTATTATCATCATCATCATCATCATCATCATCATCATCATCATCATCATCATCATCATAATTATTATTATCATCATGATTATTATCATTATTATTATTATTATTATTATTATTATTATTAGCCTATTTTCTCCAAGAAAATTAATCACACAAAGGTTTTTGACAAATTCATTCCTGGTGATTATAAAGAAACCAAATACCAGTGTCCATGTTATGACTGTCCTTACATTTGAAATTGTTATGGTCATGTTATTACTTGTTATCTTTCTAATGTGCCAACTAATGCACTACGTAAACAAATTTCAAAAGGACCTAAGTACAGTACCGTGGACAACAGAAAATTGTTTTCGGTAAAGTCAAGAAAATGATTATGAAAGCTCTTGATATATATATATATATATATATATATATATATATATATATATATATATATATATATATGTATATTGCAAAATGGGCAAATAATAGTAAGAGACCATCATGTATTAATAGCATAGTCGAAAATCAGTCCAAATAGAAAACCGTCCAAATCTTGACAGGTCAATCAACATGAACATCACCAGATACAACAGCAATTTATGAATATCCATCACGCAGCACATCACTTATTAATATTTGAGGATGATAACGTGTCATATTGACAATGTAAAAATCATGACTGTCATGAAAAAGAGAAGCAGACAATAGTTTTCAACAATGCCAGAGAAACTGCACCATAAATCTGAGCAAACAAGAACGACCCATGATCAAAACCTGTTAGTCATCAAAGATGCAGATTGAACTCTAGAATTTTGAGGTAGAGATACAAACAGCTTAATGATATCTTTATGTATCAGTGAACGAATATGAAATGCAGTATGAAGGAAAGCATCTGTTTCCTGACTTGAGACAGGTACCAACAAGAGTTAGTGATCATTTATATCGATTTAATGCTAGCAACTCTGATCTTTAAGAAATATTTTGCTTCACACACACATATTGTATAAATAATAGGTTTGATATTTTCATCATAGATGAACGGTTAAGTGAAATAATACATATTGTTGCAAACAGAATACGAAAAGTACAAAAACATGAAAAACTACCAGATCCTGTTCTGACAAATCCAGAAGTTGTTCAATGCCTGCACCAGATGCCAGATGAATCTGTTTTTACACACTGATAAAGCACTCAATAATATTATCATACACAAATAGTTTTATTATAAGGTTCTAATGGCCTGTTGACCAACTCATGTTCTCCCACCTGTAGAGAAGTAAATGAATCATTGGATATTATATTGAACAATCATCAATAATTTTTATCTTTGCTACCGAATTTTCAGTTTTTTTCTCTAAAGGCTTACAGAAGGAACCGAAATTTTGGTTTCATTACTGTGGTCAGATAAAAACATCTCCCGGTATTATCAGATTTTGGATTGCATCATTTTTAAAGATCTTGTTGGAAAAGGTGAATGGTACAGATAACCAATTACCTGGTAAAGAGATTTCATATTGGGACTTCTCCACCTTTTACTGAACTATTCCTCGTTTCGATTTGAAATAATGCATCAAGTCGCTCGTATAAAAAACATATGAGAAGAGTAACATATCTTATAAAAGTGCACATTTTGGTAATGATGTGAGGTATGGCCACTCTGCCTTTGAACGTGATCAGGTTGTTGGATTTTTTTAACTTTTCGATCTTTTCGATTGATTACATATACGTCAATTTTGAAGATTCTGTCTTTCAGACAGATAACAGGTATTCCAATAGATAATAATTATGCACCTCTTTTGGCCAATCTATACTTATTCTATCATGAGCATGTATCTTTGGTAAAGCTATCAAAAGAGAAAACATTTCATGATTAATATTTCAGGTTGATACATGTATTTGGATATATTGACCTACTAAACATCAATGATAAATAATTTTGGGATTATATTTCACAAATGTACCCTGATGGTTTGGAATAAAGGGAAACTACAGAGAATGATATGGAATGTTCATTTCTGAATATAATGATGTATAACGATAAGAGTGAGTTAAAGTTCAAATTCTATAACAAACGTGATGATTTTGAATTCAACATTACCCTCACATGGATAGTAATATTCCACTTGGACCAGCTTATGGTATATATATGTTAAAGTTAATTGCCTTTAAAAACCATCAGTTGCCTTTTATGGGTGGCTGCCCCTTTCAAGTCAGGAGGGAACATTATTCCTTCACATTGGTTTTAGAATACGAATGTTGATATTTTGGTAAATCCCGAATCTATACTTTTTGCTGTATTTAACATTGCTCTTATTGTTGCGTTGAAATTTGTGAATAATGTTTTTCTGAACCACTCATATAAATAAGGATAATCAAGTTTTTGGTATGTCTACCTTCAGCGTCTGGATTTCGACTTTACTTGCTTACTGGCTGACAGGTTTTGATCATGGATGGTTCTTGTTTGCTCGGATTTTCGGTGCAGTTTCTATGGCATTCTTCTGCTTCTATTTCTCATGACAATTATTATTTTATATTTACATTCGGAGTTTTTGTTAGCATTGATAGAATAGGGACAAATTTTGTTTTCATCAGTCCATGGTAACATCATGTACAGCACGGCACGTGCCAGTGTCTACGTAACAAGCGACTGGCCACACCCATAGCTCCTCCGACTGATAAACAATAGGTCCTTCACAGTGGCTATCAAAACTTTGAAGCACACATATTCATGACAAATTTAATTCTAGTATTAATGTTAATATGAATATAAATATATAAAATGAAGTCTGTCTCTGTTGTTGTCATTGCATGTACGGCGCAGTTGTTGGTAGGCATTTTTTTCGCGACGTCATGAAAAATGCCTACCAAGAACCGGGCTGTTACATGCCAATGACAACAACAGAGACAGACTTCATTTTTATAATGTTGTCGTATGATATCTCATCATCTTTTGATATTCAATGACTAATGTACTGCTTGGGGAATATTCCTTTCTTGCCCTTGTATCTGGTGATGTTTATGTCAATGGGCTTGTGATGGGACTTGGACTCATTTCCGAGCTAAGATATTGACAAGTTGTATAATATATCATTAACAGCATGGTCATAATTGAATGATATTTCAAACAGTAGCGTAAATTTCGTAGTTAAGGAAGAGCGAGTAAAATGTTCCCATACATGGGTATAACCATGTTCCAACAGGCATTTTTCCAAATTTCGACAAATCTTAATTCTTAATTCCTTGGAGTGTTCACATGTGAAAGTGAAATGAAACAAATCTTCTATACCTTGATTACATAGTTTACAAATTCCGTTGGACAAATTCCATCTCTGTAATGTTTCTGCCAATCCTAGAATCCGGTTCTAGCCATAAATTTTAGTCTAGTGCCCTTGAAGTCATTTACCTGGAACATGTATCTCTCCCCAAGCGTGGAATACTTAATCAATTTGTAATATGACAAGGAGGACATTTCATCGATATCTTTAAAAAAAGTCATAAACGTAGTTTTGCGTGGACAACTTACAAAAAGGATAGATCCAGTCACCAATATCTCTGCAATTTACATTATCTAATCCAGCATCAGACAAGATTGTGGATATCTGTGACATGCATGGCCAGCAAGATTTATGACCGGACTGAAAATTTGTTTCTAAGTCACAAAGTACTCGTTTACACAGTCTGTTTGCTGGAATGTTATACTTTACATGATGATAATATTTTATTCTCTGTTTATTCAAGATGGTTATCAGTGGTAGCCAGCCAAACTCCCCTAGTGTTGCCACCATTGCAGGGGTACCTCTTACTTGTAGAATAGCTCGTGCCACTGTGTACTGAAATGATCTTACAATACTTGTGCTTTCCATTGTATTGTTAAACCATACTGCACTGCCATGTGAGAGTGAAGGCACTATTAGGCTTTTCCAGAGACTATCACCAAACGTTACTCCATTTATATTGTCGTGCGATGAGAGAATACTACATATATATCCACTTAAGCGACTAAGTTTACCTTTCAAGTGTTGCTTTATGTGTGGAGAGTCTTGTAATGACTGGGCAAATATAATACCTAAATATTTATACATAGTGCATTCTTCAAGTGTCAACGTTCCCAAAAACCATTTCCTTGTCATATCCATTTTTTTACCTATTACCATAACTTTTGATTTTGTGTCATTAAATTTCATTCCCCATTTTATAGCAAATCCATGTGCAATATTAAGCATTTCCTGTAGTTGTTTATCATCATTTGCCATCAGAACAATGTCATCTGCATAAAGTAAGGCGGGAATAAGTTCATCATGATAGGTTATTCCTAACCTCTGCTCATTAAGCATAAAGAGCAGATCATTGATGACAATAGAAAATAGCGTGGGTGATAGAATGCATCCTTGTTTCACACCATTAACACTTTCGTACCAATTACTTTCAAAAGGACCAAATATAACTTTGTTTTCGACCTTTTCGTACGATCTATGTACTAATCGCCATGTTTTACCTTGAATTCCACTATTCCACAGTTCGCACATCATCCGATTTCTGTTTACCGTATCAAAAGCTTTGCTGATATCAAGAAATGCTAACCATGTTTTCTCTTTTCTGTCCTTTCTTAAACTACATAGACCTTTGAGACTAAAGTAGTGATCTTCTAACCTACGACCTTGTCTATATGCACCTTGCAGTTCACCAAAGGTTTCCTGTTCCTCATAGAAAGACATCATTTGTGATTCAAGCATGGATGCAAACACTTTATATACATTAGAAGTAATTGTAATTCCTCTATAATTGCTGAGTAGCTCTGGCTTACCGTCTTTATATATTGGTTTAATATAACCTTTTTACCAATCGTCTGGGAAGCTTTCTAGTATTTTACATAGCTTAAATATTTTCGTAAGTGAGTTAACAATTGCCTCACCGCCATGCTTTAAAAATTCGTTTGGTATATTATCGATACCACAGGCTTTACCGTTCTTTAGTTTGCTAATGGCATTCCAGGTAGTATTTTCATCTATTATTATATCTGTGAGGCCAGACATGTCTACTTTATCTCCGTCACAAGAAAGATGTTCCATCAAAGTATTGTTTAGATCTTCATCACCTGTCGGTGACCCAGAATTTCCCAAATTTTTCCAATATGTACCTAATATTTCACTGATTCTCTTCGGATCGTTAATAATTTTGCTTTTGTCATAAGGGTCGCAGATTTTTAGGGGAGGTCTATTATTTCCATTCAAACGTTTCAGCATTCGCCAATATGAACGTGTGTTTTTCGTTCCTTTTCTAGAATTTAAAGAGATAACTTTTATTTTATTTTGGACTTTAATGGTTTTGATTTTTTTGTGAACATCTCGCTTTCTGCGCAAATATTCTTGCCAGAGTTCTTGTAAAATTTCTGGGTGACAAGTTTCTTTGCCTGCCCAATACCTGTAGAACCTATTTGCCGTTCTACGATTTTGAATGAGTTTCTTAGTTTCTTTGTCACACACAAGCCTTTTTATCGTCTTTTATTTCTTTTTTACCGACATATTGTTCACCAACTTCTGTAACAATCTGCTTCCGTCCTAGCCATGTTTGGTTAATAGGTTGGGAAAGGTCACACTCGACGTTTGCAAATTTAGCAGATAAAGCTAGTCTGAAAGCACTCCAGTCTTTTACCTCATTGATTTTCCACTTCATAATATTTTTTACCAGGGGGGCATTGTTTTTACACTCGGAAGAGTTAAACGAAACACATATTGTATTTGATCACTGCCTAAGTCATAATCACCAACTTCATCAATGATGACACTGTCTATGTTATTTTCCTGAGAGGAGCTTATAAGTGCATAGTCAACAGTGGTCTTGGTGATACCTCTATGCCACGTATATTTTCCAGTGCATAGGGGAGATTTGTTTAAAACTTTCATATCAGCTGTCTCTATCAGTTTTTCTAGCAGGTCGCTATTAAAACTTGCTTTACCTTCAACACGATACTCTCCTATTTTACCGTTGAAATCTCCCAACAAAATACAATGGTGACCCTTAGATTGCAAGTGGCTGATATTTTCGATCAGTTCAGTCATGAGAGAAGAACTATTATCTTTATCTATTCCATCGTTAGGAAAGTAAGTTACCCCGACCATAAAAATATTCTGTCCAGCTTTGACCTTTATCCATAAACGCTCAAATTCATCATTTTTCGAGTCGAAAACATTGTTATCTAGAACTTCAATACTTTTGCTAATTAGGAGACCTAAACCACCTCCTGTCTTTTTCACAGTGCTCTTCCTTGCTTTGCCTAACCACTTATATTGAGGATGTATATTCTCAAATATTATGTCATGATCAGATTGGTGGAACGTTTCAACCATTGCATACATAGAGAAGTGTTCTTTTTCCAGTAAATGAGACAATTCACATCGTTTGGCTAAACCTAAATTTTGCACATTACAGTATGCTAGTCTAATTTTCTTATACACTTTCCTTAACTTACGCTGCTTACCTCGGCGATGGCGTTTTGTCTTATTTTTGGTAGGCTCCCTAGTGCTGGTCTTGGAGGCCCTACCTTCTTTGCCACACCTCTAATATGTACAGTTATACCAACATATCTTCTTTTTATGTGCGAGTTTCCAGCACATGTCGCACCGTATCTTCTGTCAGTGCTTGCACGTGGTGGAGTTATGGTTTCTTTCACCACAGAAAGTGCACTTTGCTGTATTGTTTTGGGACCTTACATCTGTATGGTTTCGTCCTCCTTCATAGCTACCGGTAGTATTGTTCCGTCTGCTGTTCGTCTCCTTTTCTTCATGCTTGCGATTGTGCTTGCCAACATGCTGCCACGCGCCACTTTCAGTAGTCCTACCATTGTCTGTCCCGTTCTGTGACCACGGACCGTTATTTGACCTTTTCCCCGGTAGTGTGCTTTTGTTTTGGCTGGATTGGCTTCTTGAGGTTCTTACTCCAAGGCACTGGATACCAAAACTTTCGATCAGCTTTTTCGTGCCAAACTGGGAAAGGTGTAAGCCATCTTTTTGTAAAGCACCTTCATTTATTGTGCCGTCAGCGAGACGAAATTTTGGGTCATTATTGATAAATGTATAGCCATTGTCAATGCACATGGCTGCTAGTCCCGCATTTACTATTTCTGCCGTTTCTTGGGCATCACATTTGTCAACTCGTGGGCACAAGCTTGATACTGTGACATGCTTTGCAACTTGTTTAGCGCCAATTGCCATTAACTTGTAGTCATTGATTATCTTATCAGCATCATTTGACTTGGCACAGTCATTTGTACCAACTTGTAAGATGACAGTTTCATATTTTCTTGTTTCTTTTGTCAATGCATTATGCACATCATTGACTGTGGCGCCACTCATAGACTTTACTACTGTCTTACTGTCGCTGCTTGTGACATCCTTAATGATAGAGCTCCCAATCACTAAGTTGTCAGAGGATGCTTTGTTGTCCTTAGGTTCGAGCTTTTCGTGGGCTTTACTTAGGCCATCTTTAAGTTCTGCATTTTCGCGCCTAAGCTCTGTGCATTCTGCGGTTTTTGCAGATAGTTGTTTTACAAGATCAGCATTGTTCGTGTTGAGTGATTGGATCTGTGCCTTGAGAGTTTTGAGTTTTTCTATATTATTTGCCTTAACTTGGTTTTCAAGGTTGCTTATTCCCTGTACTATCAGACGCACATGAGTAGGCATTAATCTGCAGCCTTTGCAGTTCCACATGGCACTTATTTCCGGCTCTTTTTCACCAATACATGTGTAATGGTGCCAAATCATGCATGTTACACACTGGATCATAGCGTCTTTGTGTTCTCTGTTGTACAAACAGTTCTCAATACAGAGTTTAGGTGAAGCAAACGTTTATGGATGAATGGACATGAGTTATAGCGTTTGCTCTGCATCATCTGACCAACGGAGCCAAAAGTAAGCCAAAGCAAGCATGGAAACACCCTTACATCTGAAATGGCTGTCAGGGTAATAACATTCTAGACCACAAGACACAGAGAAACTTAGCTTGGTCGGTGCATATATCGATATATCTTAAGGGAATGCTTTTTTGTTCCTGTTTAACAAAGTTGAAGTAAAATAACATGTAATAACATGTAATATGTGCTTCGGTTTCCAAATCTCTCAAGGCATATGTACATGTGTGTGTGTGTGTGTGTGTGTGTGTGTGTGTGTGTGTGTGTGTGTGTGTGTGTGTGTGCCAAAGGATGTTGGTTCGAGACCTTGCCATTCCGTGGTCACAAAACATGTATTTCCGGTGCTCCTTTGATGTTTGTGGACTTGCACATGTACAGTCCCCGATCTGGAACGACTCCGAACACACACACACACACACACACACACACACACACACACACACACACACGCATACATATATATATATACACATATATATACATATATATATGTGTGTGTGTGTGTGTGTGTGTGTGTGTGTGTGTGTGTGTGTGTGTTAGAAAAACGACTTCAGGCTGCTAATTTAAAGTAATCAGCATGAGCAGTTTCCGCCTTAGTTTCATGTTTACTACTCCCTGATCATTTTTACGTCATCATATCAATATTACAGAAGCATACTATTACCTTTTTTTCTGTCTGTTGTATTTTTTTCAATAAAGTATGTATGTTAAAAATGCAACTCTTGTACTATCATTTGACCTTATGATGTTATCTGTTCTCAGTATGCCTACTCAGGAAGCTACCATAATAGCTCAGCAGGTCATTGGACGTGCAGACCCGTCTATTAGACCCACCATGATTTCATCAGTCACAATTTAGAAAAAATATAAAATGTATTTTAATACAAGCCGCAGCTTCAATTAGAGAATTTACGACACACACACACACACACACACACACACACACATATACATTATCTACCCATTTCAATGGAAAGATATTGGTTGAGTGAGTGAGATACATTTCCCCAGTGGTTCATTTTCCCGTTTGTTGTGATGTTTTTTCTTTCTTTTGAATCATTTATTCTTTTGTAGGGAATTAGTAGGAAGCTAATTTGAACCACGTTACTCACTTATGCGACCTAGGATTGCAATAAAAGAGAAAAATCTTTCACCAGATGTTATATCAAGAATAATGTTAAATATCGCTTATATCAAATTTTACTCTTATACTTATTGTTTCCATTAGTGATGCTTACAGTGAAGGAAATGTTTCCATTATAATCGCTTACTATACCTCAGTTGATATCTAGGAAGGCATTTTTGGCCAATTAGCTTGTTTTTCAATTAAAATTAGCAGCAAACTCTGAAAGATGTACTCGGAAAAGTCGAAAATACGAAAAGCATAAAAACATTACCCACACAACCCCACCGTTCCAAATAAGGGCCAGGGGATAACAACGTCACCTGTTGAACAAATGTAGGTGTGGGGTCTCCAGAAGTGTCCCTGTACAATTTTAAAGCAGCTTTGGTGATGATTCTTAATAGGTGGCAAAAATAAACTGATAAACTAGAAACCTAATCAAACAAACGAAACAAACAAAATGACTGGAGCATAACCTAATGAATCCACTTGGCGGAGACCCACCATCTTTGAGCAGGATCTTGCTACCGACATTGGAGAAATCAAAATTGTGAATTGTGGCTACAAAGGAGGATGGACGACAGACGATGACCATTTTATCGATTCAGCTGACTGACAATCTGTGAAGACAAAAATATAAAGAGAACTTTTTTTTGCTGCGTGCATAAAGAGACGCTACGATTATATTAATTCAGGAGGATCATTGTACAAAAGCTATAGAAAATTAACAGAGTGCAGAATGCGATTACAATATGTTACTTTCACATGGTGGTGATGATACTCTACGTGTGTGTATTATGTTTATTCCCAACATTATGTCAGAGATTCATCACAGCTACGCTGATGAAAGGTGTATATATGTAATCAGGAAAACATAGGCAAGTGATTGACATTACAGAACAGTATATACAGTATGAGGAATGCTGAATATTATCGTAGTGAAAAGAAGACAAGAGTTCGGCCATTTTTATATTCTACATCGTGTCAGCTTGTTTAAATTTTTCAGGTCAATAAAATTTGTACCGCTTTATTTTTCTTCATATATGGACACATATGTTTAATCTTCAAAATAATGCAGATGCCGAAGAGAGGATATTTAGCAGTTTTACTGTCCCCTATCTTGCCTTAATGTATGCTGAGACCTGGTTGGAGTTAAGTGCAACAGAGTGCAAACTGCACAGCATATGTTTCTCTGTCCGAATGTCTGTAGCAGAATTATTGTGATCAAAATATATCATGATGTGCAGACCACATCAAACTTACAATTTACCTAAATTGCACCTGGACACTATTTCTTGACCTTATTTCATATTGTTGGTCATGGTTTCATTTTAAGGCCACAGGACTTATGTGTGTGCAAAGCAGGGGTATCCAATCTGATGGGAATGACTCAGCGCTTCAAGCCTCAAATCGAAATTCTCTATCCAAAGGCAGACATTACAATTTTTGTCACTGTGTATGATTTTGGTTTAATGGAGTCTGGATATGTCTATTTATTTTCATTTGATGATATATAGCAATCTGCATTTCTGTGCTAGTATAGATATATATTACTTGCATTACTGTTGGCCAATGTACTTACAACCGCCGTTGTGAGGCAAATCCTAGCGATTAATGACCAAATGTTATTTTTTTTTAGCACTCACGCTTTTTATAATATCTGTGGAAAATAAGCAATGCTCGCAGCTCATGAAAAAGTAATCATGAACGTACATACGCACGCAAGCACACACATACAATTTTGCATGCACATACAGACAGACAAGGCAGGTTATCTTATATATGAAAGAAAAAGCACCTTTGGGGAGAGGCGTATGTACAGTTAGCAGTTCCGTAACAAAGTCTTGAAATGTCGGCCTCAATGCATACATGCAGTTGGTCACGAATAATTCAATTTACATAGTGATTAGTAAACCACGATAATATCACGATCATTTACAGATAACTTTATATTGTGGATCATATGTTTTTCAACATAAGCTTATCACCGATTGCGCAAAATCAAATTAAAAAAATTTACACAAATAATAAAGACAATGTAATCTGACTTGTAAAATGGTCGACTTCATCCCGTTTGTTGGTAGGCACGAGTCCCACATGAAAACACACTGGGCTTTTTAACACTTTCTAGTCGGAGTCCTTGTATATGGAGAGCCAAATCAACACACGCTGCTCTCCTGGTCCTTATGTTTGAGAATTGGCCTTTCTTTGCCACTAGCGGCGATAACTTCTCAAACGTCCCAGAGATTTATGAAAATCTTAGATCAAGTTAAGCCATCGAGAATCATTTTGCAGAAAAAAGCGCATGCCCTACAGACCCTACTATACAGTTTTCATTAGTTTGTGGACAGGTTTGGGCAACTGTTCATTCTGAAGAGGTCAACTGAGGTCAAGATGGCCACACGCAGAAGCCATTTTCTCTGTGAGAGAAATGTAGATAGTCAAGAGTCCGATTATATTCTGTATAAATCTAATGTATTTTGTGACTAAAACAAAGGATATAATTTCATATGGGTTCTCCCACCTTTGTGTGTATTCTTGTAGTTTCAGTAGAGAGTGTCCTTATAGCTCAGGATTTGAGTTGCATTTGAACACCTACAGTTTTTGTTTATGATATATGTTCTCCGATTTGATTTCCGTGCTAACCAAAAACAAGAGGACTGTTACAGTCAGGTACCTGTTGATAATGGATGCACATGCAAAAGGAATATTCCTGTGTCCTTCAATCGGAACAATATTATAAAGTCGCCTGTCCTTAAAACCATGATCACTATTTGCAAGGTGAATGTCTTCACTTATATGGTGATGATAAGATGGTGCGCATGCGCCAGCTCCAGGTAACTGGCCTCTAAATCAGCTCCGATTGATCCTGATTCAGCCAAAATATGGTCATTTAACTTCGGATTTTTCTACACAAATTCACGACTGAGGTGACACAGCAGCGATTAGAACATTTCTATGATTGTGCTCCGGGGTTTTCTACAGGAAAGCCCTTTTGACATGTTTATACCTGCTTGGACCACTACAGATTGGATCGACATCGTGGGCTAACCCTTTGGCGGCTTTGTGTTACCTCCACAATCAACCCTTTGTGCTACTAGAATGGACGGGCCAATTGCCATAATTGCACGGCATTCCGCTTTATAACACCCCGTAAGCATGTCTGCTTAACCCAACAGGGACCTTGCACATGGGGTGCAATCAAGCTTGTATAGCACTATGGCAGATGAGGAAAAAATCCAAGGAAGTCGCGGCAAACCTGCAAGAAAAAACTCGGATCCAGGCATAGACCAATCCCTACTGGACGCTATCAGATCAGTTGTAAGAGAGGAGATGAAGGGCCTGGAGTCAAAAGTGACAGAGGTTAAGGATCAACTTAAAACAATACGAGACCAACTGAGTACTCTGGAGACAAGTACCCAGGACATCAGCGAAAGAGTGGATACTATTTCCAACAACTTTCTCCCATCAGTGGCTAAAAACATTGAGGATGTATCTTCCGAGTTAACCCTTAAAATCATAGACAAGGACGTACACGACCGAAAATGGTCCTTGGTGATAAATGGCTTGAAGGGGCCCGCGGGGGAAAATGTGAAAGACACTAAACTCGCTTGTGTAAACTTAGCAAAGAATCACTTACGAGTGGAGGATGCCGAGTCTACCTCATTTAGTGCCTGCCATCGGCTCAGCCAACGCAAGGATGCTAGTGTGATAATCTGTTTTGTTGACCTAGACCAACGTAATCGTTGGCTTGCCGGCGCAAAGAACTTGAAGAACCATCCAGACAAAATCTGGATAAACCCCGACCTGCCCCCTGTCCTTCGACCTGTGAAGAAAGATCTGCTAGATCAGCGACGGAACCTACCACCCGATCTCAAAGGTAAATCGACCATCAAATATTTGAAAAGCTGGCCATATCTGCAACTATCCATCCCAGGACGCGACCCACTGTATCCAAGTATATCAAGAAAAAAACTGGCAATTAACTTTTTGGATCACGATACTACGATGTCTTTTACCTATTGAGTGATCACCCTTTGTAACACGACACAAGGACAGCTTTTATTTATATCGTTGGCTACTTAATCCAGCACATGCTGACGTAGTGTTATACTTTATATCAAAGTTACCATTAACTTTTCTCAAACCCCGTCATTATAGCTTATGCTCACCACCAGAACACTCTATTTTATTTTCATTTTGCAAGTGGTTTCTTTTTCAACAATCATACGCGTGAGAGGGTCACGCGTTTGGCTCATATTTTTTGTAATACTTACTCACAATTCAGCTGAGGGTAAATATTTCACTAATGATTATTCTGAGTACCTGAGTCCTCCCTGGAACAAATATTATGGCGTATCACATTTAGATATACACTATCCCTGTTGTTTTCAAATACCTGTATTTGCTCACGTTTTCACATGTCCGTATGATACAATATGGAACTGTATTGACACAAAGTTTTTGAAGTTATGTGTAAAAATGTATGCCGGGGGGTGCCGACGCATGACAGCGCTATACATGTACTGTCTTTTGCTAGATTTTCGTGGGCAATATATTGTGTATTGTGTTATTTCACAGATGCCGTCTGCAAGTTTATTACGCGGGGATTTTTTTATTTTTGGTTGTGAGAATAGCAACCATCTTCATTTTTCATTATACTATGTCTGTATAGACTATGTATCTATCTATCTGATACAATACTATACTATGGGAGTGTCCGTACTTCACGGGTTCTTAACCGTGGATGCATACGCGTGGGATATACCGACGCCTGGCAGCGCCATAGGGTATGGAGTAATGCGTATTGCTATATTTTTTGTGGTCAATATTATATGTATTAAGTTATCTCGCAAATGCTATCTGCATGCTTGCTACCAATGGATCTACTTGTGGATTTTTGTTTATGAGAATGGCAACTATTTTCAGCCAGCAGCATTTGATGTTATAGTTATTAGACAGCTATCTATCCTTCTAAAACAATACTATGGCTACGGATAATCTAGTTGAAAATATGTTACGTAACTTCGGTGGCGTTACTAAAAATAATCTGAATGATTTATTGCAAAATGCAGATGACGTTGATAATGCTATTTCGATTGTTGCCGATTCCCCTTATGTAAATGTAAATGATCTTGCCGAATATGTCCATTCATTTTCTCAGAACTTCTCCGTATTAAGTCTTAATATTCAATGTTTGAATTCCAAATTTGACAAGCTTCAAGCAATGGTAAATGAATTATATACCAGTAATTTTGCCTTCAGCGCTATTTGTATCCAGGAAACCTGGCTTGAAGGCCCTGTACCCGACACCAGTCTGTATATGCTTGATAATTATGTACCAATCGCTCTTGGAGCCTCTTGTAGCTCTCATAGCGGGTTGCTTATCTATCTACACAAAGATTTTCAGTTTAAGACTCAAGAAATATATTCTCCGAATGCCAGTTGGGAAGGTCAATTTATTGATGTTTTTGGAAACGGATTACAGCAAAAAGTAACATTGTGTAACATTTACCGGCCACCTCGTGACAAAAATGAGGACATTTTGAACTTTGTTAATAACATTGCGCCAATCTTATCCTCACTTGCAGAAGAACGATCTGATAAGCTTTTTCTTGGAGATTTAAACATTGATTTGTTAAGAATTAACCTAAGAGAGAAATATTCTGAATTTCTGGACTGTATGCTGAATAATGCCTTTTGGCCACATATTACATTACCAACCCGGTTTTCAATGAGACGGGCAACTTTAATTGACAATATTTTCTGCAACCTTTCCCATTCGAAAAAGGCTAGTTTATCTGGTGTTATTGTATCGAACCTGTCAGACCATTTACCTTATTTTATCTGTTTGGATCAAAAGCTAAATCTGCAACATCCACCAAAATACATTCAAGTCGAAACCAAAGATAGTCAGTCTATACAAAATTTTGTACAGGAGCTCAGTAGTATTAACTTCACAATGGTCTTAGATTCCGAAACACATGCTGATCCTAACATAAATTACAATAAACTACAAAATGTTGTCATACATGCTAAAAATAAACACCTTCCGGTCAAAACTGTCAAGTTTAACAAATACAAACATAAGCGATCCCCCTGGATAACAAACGGTATACTAGGATCTCTTAAATTTCGAGATAATTTATATAAATCACTCAAATGTACTATGATTGATACACCTTTGTATTATACCCGTAAACATAACTTAAGAGTGTATAATCAAATACTTGACCGTAATATCCGTTCCTTAAAGAAAGAATATTATTGTCGTCAATTTGAAAACTTTAAAAATGATACCAAAAAGACTTGGGACGTAATAAGATCCGTTCTTCATATGAATAAAAATAAAAAAGATTTCCCTTCTTTCTTCATCATAAACAACTTAAAGGTAACAAGCAAATGTGAAATTGCCGAACGTTTTAATTCCTTCTTTGCAAGCATTGGTTCAAAGCTTGCAACCAAAGCCAGTACACGAAATATTACCGACTTTTCCATTTATCTGACTGACCAAATTGAGCATAGGTTTTCTTTCTCCCCGGTAACTGCAAGCGATATTGAGAAAACTATTAACAAATTAAAACCTAAAACTAGTACGGGACATGATGATATTTCTGTAAAACTCTTAAAATACGTTAGTGGTCCTTTAGCTTTTCCTCTAACTCGCATTATTAATCAATCATTCAACACTGGAATTTTTCCAGATAAACTGAAAATTGCGAAAGTGATGCCTGTATATAAAAAGGATGATGAACAAACTCTTGATAACTATAGGCCTATATCTCTTTTACCAGCTTTCTCTAAAATCTTTGAGAAAGTTGCTTACAACCAACTTTATTCATACTTTATCACACATTCTTTACTCCACTTAAGCCAGCATGGCTTTCGGAAATTACACTCAACAGAAACGGCTGCTCTTGAATTCGTTGATAGAATTCATAAAGTCCTAGACTCTGGGGAATTACCCGTTGCTATTTTCTTAGACCTGTCAAAGGCGTTCGATACCCTCGATCATAACATCCTTCTTCGGAAATTAAACTACTATGGTGTTACTGGTCTTTCTTTGCACTGGTTTGAAAATTATCTGCAGAATAGATTTCAATATGTTTGTTTGAATGACGCGCGTTCACCGTTATTACCAACGAATTGTGGAGTTCCACAGGGGTCCATTCTCGGACCCCTTCTCTTTCTCATTTATGTAAATGACATGCATAAAGCATCTTCTAAATTTGATTCTATTTATTACGCTGATGATACTACTTTAGTAAGTTCATTATGCTATTTTGACCAAACAACATCTCCAAATGAAGAGCGTATATGTGCCAATGTTAATTTGGAATTAGATAAAGTGTATAAATGGTTGTCTGCTAACAGGTTGTCTTTGAATATTTCTAAAACAAAATACATGATATTCCGATTCCCGCAGCGCAAAATTGTCCAAAATTTTACTTTCCGTATTGCCAACACAGTCATTGAAAAAGTTTGCCATTTTGACTTTCTTGGGGTACTCATTGATGAAACTTTAAGTTGGAAGAATCATAACAATAAAATCGCAACTAAACTCTCCAGAATTGTCGGCCTCTTAAGTAAAGTTCGCAATTTTCTGCCCTTGAAAGCACTCCTTACGATCTACAATTCTCTATTTCTCCAGCATCTCAACTACTCAATTCTCGCCTGGGGTTATAGATGTGATAGGATAAACAAACTTCAAAAAAAAGCCATACGTACAATATGCTTCGCTAGTTTCAATGCCAATACTGAGCCCCTATTCAAAAAATTGAATATTCTCAAATTAGGTGATTTGATGCATTCCAGGGCACTTAAATTCTTTTACCGATATCGTAAAAATGAATTACCTGGATATATCAACCAAATGTTCTCACCTCTACCTGTATCTCACCCTTATCCTACCCGCAATAGTAATATTCCCCGCTACCCAGTCCCATCCCACAATCTTACTAAAAAACGCATCCGAGTCTTTATCCCCACAGTACTTGATAACACACCTAATTTTGTAAAAGACAAGATAAACACTCATTCATACTCTGGTTTTTCTCTATATCTTAAATCATATTTAATCTCTCAATATTCCGACATTTGCACCATTACTGATTGCCATGTCTGCAATCAATGATCAGATTATTTTATTATTTTCTACCATTGTATATGTTTGACTGCTTTCATTCACAAATGATTGTATACATGGTATGTAATTCATGTTTTCTTACCCTCATGTTTATTTGTTACATAATACCTTACTAACTCTCATTTTACTTTGTTATATTCTTGTTTCAGTAAACGATTGTCTTTTGGTTATTTGAAGTTATCTGGAGTTGCAATGTTGAAATTTTGATTAAACACACCACAGGTGGCCCCAGCGCTAGCGGATCTATGCATCCTTAGCTGGGGTCATCCTGACCTCGTTATTGCATTGCTGCATTGTACTATGCTACTTTTTTCTTTTGGTCAAATAAAACTGCTCTGACTCTGACTCTGACTCTATATACTCCTGATATCATTTTTTAAATGAAAAGTGGCAGGATCCACTTGTACGAAAACATCAGCCACTATGACAATTTGAAACTTTCAATGTCTCTCAGGGGCAAAATTAAGAACATCAAATGAAATCTCATAGGATTCTTTCCTCATAATGTTTCATAGTATCCCAGGGCTTGATACCGCCAATATCAAAATTTAAGTAATTTTGTCAGTTTGACCTTTCATTCGTTAGCTTTGTAAAATTCAGACCTTGACTTTCCAAAAAAGAAAAAAAAAAGAAGAAAGAAAAAAAGTCTGCGCCTATGAAACCAACTAGCAAGGATTCCTTCACATAAAATCTGCCTGTTACTCATACCTCCTTCCCCCGACCTAAGAGCCACAACTGTAAAGGTTTTTTCCCACCCTAGCTAAATAAATGAAATTGCCTCGGAAATTTCCATAGTGTATTTCTCCGCACAATCATAATGATACTAAATCAAAATCTTGAAAAGAAAAACAATAAAGATCGTCACTTGTTCTAAGCAGCAATTATACAAAGGTCCATGCTTGTACTCGTCAAAATAGTCAGAAATGGAGGTCATTTCTCGCCTTGTTCACGCGGCATTGGTCAACAGGACTAGCCTTCAGAATCTTGAAATCCATGTTTGTTTACCACGGCCGATAATACTTGTAAGCAAAATAGTGACGTTTCTCAAAGGAAAATACAGTGTATGTCAAGGATAAAAAAATCCTCATAATGCTTTTGTATTTGATTTCAGACTAAGCAGAAGCACTTCGATTGGATTTATTTAAGGGTTAAAATCAAGGAGAGCATCTCATACCATTTAAATGTTATCTTGGTTATACATTGGTGACTCATGAGTTGTCCTAACCATGCGGTGCACTTTGCAAAAAAAAATGGATGTGAAAATAACACTTTTATTCACATTTTTATTTGAAAAAAATCATTGCGCCTTCAACAGTCGCTTTCCGGTCATTTCCGACCCCCTAAGCGCGCGAAAGGTTCGTGACGTCGCAACCGCAACTCCGCTGGCTGACAGGGAAGACTCCATGCCAGTGAGCCATGGCTGTCAAGTGTAACTTCAATGCGTGGCAAGCAAGGCTGACCACATGCGGGCCACAATGCGCTGACCTGGGGAGAAGCAACACCACAGCTTGCTGGCTACCTCACGCTACATTGTTCTGATATATATTTTTTATTTTCAAATTTACCGCGGCCAAGAAATAGTGGGGGAAGTGTTGCACATCTTTGGACATAAAATAGCTTATAGCATGGAATATTGCCCCTGTTTAACGGAGTTGACAACCAAGACGCACACGAGTGAGGCTTATCCTCTTTGTCAACACTGGGTGAATAACCCGACCTTTGTTATTTATATATATATAGCCACATTTTCCCCCTGAAAGTACGCATTTCAGTGCAGTTGACATATATGCGGGCATTGCATTAGGTATTTGCTGGTGAGGGATAGTAAATGTCGACTAGACTGCTGGAGACGAGCGTCCACAAAGGATGACCGACCCACCCCCACCCTCGCTTAAAAAAATAATAAAAGGTGGGTAAACGTTTATTATAGACGCCCAGAGGACAGAGGGCGCTGATCCGTATACAGCTGAAGTCAAAGGCCAC
This sequence comes from Hermodice carunculata, assembly GCA_964020975.1. Classification (NCBI taxonomy): domain Eukaryota; kingdom Metazoa; phylum Annelida; class Polychaeta; order Eunicida; family Amphinomidae; genus Hermodice; species Hermodice carunculata. The sequence continues at coordinate 64,179,071 of OZ026621.1, forward strand.
GGAGAAAGCTAGTAAACACAACCATATGGCTGGCTACACGTGGTGTAAAAGCTATCATACTGTAATTGCCAATCATAATTGACATCAATGACATTGAGACCACATTTGTGCCTGATATGGGCATAGACCTACGTCACGCGCGCAACAGGTTGACATTTATAGTACACTTTTTCCCAAATATATATATATACCCATATCCCTACGTCATTTTAATTTCTAACATCGTGAATTCCAGTGTTAATTACGTTGATTGTGGTGTAAATTAGGCTCACTACATCGGTTATTTTAATCTCTAATCTCATTAATTCTGGTGTTAATTACGTTGATTATTTTGTTAATTATGCTAATGATGTTGCGTTAATTATAATTAACGGGCATTAATTACTGTGACGTCATCGTTAGCAGCATTAGTCACCTGCACAAAACTCTCCCAGAACTGACAATTTACATTCTACTAAGTCATTTAAATCTGACTCTAACCTCGGTAATTCCGGTGTTAATTACGTTGATTCTGGTGTTAATCATGCTGATTACGTCCGTCACTTTAATCTTTAATCTTATTAATTTCGGTGTTAATTACTGTGACGCCATTGCTAGCCGCATTAGCCACCACCACAAAACTGTCCCAGAGCCGGCAATTTACACTGTACTGGGGCTATATTGAAAACTGTGGTCTGTATCAAGCCCACAAGCAAACATTTACGGATGGATGGATGGACATGATTTATAGCGTAAGCTCTGCATCATACGGCCAAGAGAGCTTAAAGTAAACCGAAGCATGCATAGTACCACCCTAACATTTGTTGATAATATTTTCTACACCATAAGACACAGAGAAACTAAGCTTGGTCAGTGCATGTATGGATACTTTCCAACCTTCAAAGGTACGGTGTTCTAATAAATGAATTGAAATGGTTTCAATCTTATTTTACTGATCGTAAACAAGTAGTTTAGTGCAATGGTGACCTATCCACAGCTCAAAATGTAACCATTGGTGTCCCTTGGGGCTCAGTAATTGGACATCTTTTGTTATTAATGGAGGTAAATGATTTAACACAGCACGTGACTACATGTCAGGTAAATCTCTGCTGATGACACGATTATCTACGCGGCAGGTGTTACAAAGGGGAGAAGCTGAGACTGAAAGTTGAATTTGTGGTAACAGACTGAAAGCAAACTCAAGGAAATCCCATTCACTCTTATTATCCGGTGGTCATAATAACAATAAGGCATTAGACATCTCTTTTTTTACGGCGAGAAAATTGACCAGGCAGATTATGTAAAATAATATCTTGGTGTTACTATTGAAGATCAGCTGACCTGGCGTCAGCATTTACTGGAAGTGTGCAAAGTAGGGCATGGTAAACTTATTGTACAATATACTACGTCGTTTAAAGACGTTCGGTACACTGGTCAAAAGAATTTAGAAATCTCTGGTTTTGATATTGGCATTTGAAACAAAATGCAAGCAAAAAATTGGCTGAAAGAAGCAGCTCCCCAAATTCATAAACCTCTTGCGAAGTTATTCAACTTATCCCTCAACCAAAGTTATTTTCCGTCTATCTGGAAAGAGGCACACGTTACACCCTGCATAAGAAGGGCGACGCCAACCTGTGCAACAATAACCGCCCTGTATCTCTTCTAAGTTGTACAGGGAAAGTATTAGAAAGAGTAGTGTTTAAACATGTATTCAACTTTTTTCGGGACAACATGATTATCTCTGCAAACCAGTGTGGCTTTATACCGGGTGACTCTACAGTCAATCAGCTACTTTCTTTGTATCACGAATTATGCATAGCCATCTATGAAGAAAAAGAAGTAAGAGTTGTGTTTCTTGATATAAGCAAAGCTTTCGACAAAGTTTGGCATCGAGGTCTCCTACATAAATTAGAAAAAAAACGGCATCACAGAAAACCTTTTGGCATGGTTTGGCGACTATCTCACCGATCGCAGACAACGTGTAGTTCTTAATGGGCAGTCTTCCAGATGGGGTTCTGTCATGGCCGACGTGCCTCAAGGGTCCGTACTAGGCCCCCTACTATTTTTAATTTACATCAATGATATAGTTAAAGTTGTAAACTCTAATATCAAGCTATTCGCTGATGATCCATCGCTTTATCTCACTGTCGACGATCCAGTCCATTCAGCTGCTGAATTGAGCAGTGATCTCGCCTCCTTAGATGAATGGTCCAAGGAGTGGATTGTCTCTTTTAATGCACTTAAGACTGACACTATGCTCATGTCTCTGAAGAAAAACACCCCTGATCACCCTCCTCTCACTTTCCAAGGCCACCAATTGGTGAACGTTCCTGAACATAAACACTTAGGGATTACCTTAAGATCAGACCTGAAATGGAGTTCTCACCTTAAACAAATTGCACTTAAGGCTTCCAAACAGTTAAACATCATGAAATCTATTCAGTATCGTCTTGATCGTGAAACCTTGGAAATAACATTTAAATCTTTTATCCGTCCTATTATGGAATATGGTAGCGTGGTCTGGGACGGCTGCACCCAATCAGATAAAGATCTTCTTGAAGACATTCAGCTGACTGCAGCTCGTATTGTGACAGGTGCTATGAGAACTACCCCAAAGGCTAAGCTGTATGAAGAAACTGGCTGGGAGCCATTGTCAAAGCGGAGGGAGAGATTTAAATGCTTAATGATGTATAAAATAATACACAAACTAACACCTGCTAATTTGTATGCTGCCTTACCCAATGTTCCATTAGTAGATGGAAACCATCGTCCAAACACCAGGGGACGTTCTGATCCTAGTAGACATTTGGACATACCAATTTTTAATTCCAGAACAATCCTATCTGAGAAATCATTCTTTCCATCTGCAATTACTCTATGGAACTCACTCCCTCTTGAAACTAGAAATTTACCGACTTTGTCACAATTTAAACAGAAAATTTCAAATCCAAAAACATGTTGTGTCGTTTATCCAGACCTTTTGAACATCGGTAAGAGATACTTGTCCATTTTGCATTCCCGTCTGCGTATGGGCTGCAGTCAGCTGAATGAACATCTGTGTAAGATAGGCGTAATTGATTCTGCAAGTTGCACATGTAGCGCTACCACCGAAAGCGTTTGGCACTTTTTCTTAACTTGTCCACGATACATCATTGCTCGCGATGTCCTCCACACTCTGTCAGTTTGGTAGCACCATTTTCAATTAATACTGTTTTATATGGTCATGATAAATGCTCCCTTCTAGTAAACATCCGTTTCTTTTTATCAGTACAAGAATATACTGAAAAAACTAAACGCTTTCAAGGTGAAACAATAATGTAGATTTTTTTTTCTCAATTATTACCATTTTGATTATGGCATTATAGCCCCTCTATCTGTGCTCTGTTTAGTCGTGTCTCTCTTCTACTTGTTTCCTCCTTGCGCCTCTCGTCTAGCCCTCGGACGAGACGAGCGGCGTCAACCTGGAATGTATATTACGTATGTCCTGTACTTTTGTCTCTTCCTTGCAAGAAGGATTTGTATAGGGCTCTGCCCTCCTTCCCGGTTGTTTTCTTTTGAATAAAATATGTTTAAACCAAAAAATTGGCATGTCACGGTGCTACTTTTGTCGCTAGGTGGCACTACATGTAAGGGCTACAGAAATTTGACAGCAAACATTATATATGTGGGTAAAAGCAAAAAAAAATAAGATAAAATAAAAAATAAAAATTAAGGATGCAAAAATATGCATTAACTAACTCAATGTGAGTGTATGCAATGTGTATCAAGCCTTTTAATAAAAAATATGTAGACAAAACATGCTTGAATGTGACTTTAAATTCATCTCGTCTTGCAAAAATGTATAAGTGCTCACATTATTTTTTAAGTGTGAAATAGAAAAAAATATTTGCAAATCCCTGAAAAATTGTAGGGGGTTTCCAAAATATGCACTGATTTCATTGATTAACAAAAAAAGATATCATGTGGTGCTATTTTTTCCGCAATTGTACAAAAAATTCATGCATGTTGACTTAATTTGTTCTAAGTTCATAGGTACAAGGTATCCATTCATTGTCTAACTTCGATACCATATCAATATACATGTATGTAGGTTAAATAAACGGCAGTACGTCGTTAATTTTATATTCCAGTCATAACATATACTTTCATAGTTTTACTGAGAAGAGGCAAACATTTTAAGATTTTCTCCATAGTGCAATACAGCAATGTGGAAAAAGAGGTAAAAATAAGAATATCAAAATTATAGTTGCCTTTATACATTATCGAATGGTAACACAGGCAGCACAAAATCAAATATGCCTGTGCCACCTTTTGACGCTGGAGTATAACTGTGGTCCCCCCCCCCACCCCCACCCCCAGTTGGGACAGCGTTTATCGTACCACATTCACAAGAAATGTAAAGTACAGTGGCCAAGCCATATCGTTTTTCCGATTCTGTATTTTTAGGGACAATGTTTGGGGTTTTTTTTAACTTTCCTCTCATACAAGATTATCGGCTAGTACACTTAATTCCACTATTCTACGACCTTCGTCCCAGTTATAACTGTCAGTGTTTACATGTGCATGTACGTGGCATTTGGGGGTGGGGGGGGTGGGGGGGTGGGCGTGGCACTTTCGAAGGTGGCTTGGTCAGCGTTCGCTGATTGTGTACATGCGTTTTGGTCTACCACTGCCGTGTTTCGACAAATACCAGCTCTAACTGTGTAGAGGCATTGGACCGTAAATGGTTGCGCATATCGCGGTGTACCGAACGTCGTAAAGCACCCCACGCCCAAGCAGTTTGCTTCAAACCATTTATTTCTCTTGTATCCAGCCAAACTTAGATTATGTCGACACCGTGTGGAACATTTGTGGTGCTGGTGGGTCTCATAGACTTCCAAAAACTTCAAAATTACGCCATGGGGATAGTATGTGGGCCTAATAACTTTGATTTTAAAAATACAAGGGGATTTAATCTTGTTTTTAATCTTGGATGGCACACATTGGAGCAACGTAGGAAATTTCACACTGCTACCCTAATGTATAAATATTCTGTATTAGTATATTTGTAGCCAATCAGCTGTCTCTATTCCTTCCACGTGCCTGCCCTGTAAATGTTATATTGGATCGTTATATTGGACAGCTCGAGGGAATCCCGGTGCGCGCGTGACGTCATTACGCAAATGACGTTCGCTGGGGCTTTCCCCTAGCTTCAGGCAAACTGCGTAGAATTTCAATGGGAAATAAATTTTGTGATTTAACTATAGAGTGTTTCAGACTTCTATATTGATGCAAGGAAAATCATACAAATTGCAGAATATAACAGATGTTGGATGGCAGGTCGTCCAATATGAAGTTTACTGGACTCTGAAACGTTATATAGGGTTCGGCTTCGCCTCACCCAATATAACGTTTCATCGTCCCGTAAACTTCATATTGGAGTCCCTGCCATCCAATATCTGTATAATATTCTGCATTAGTCTATTGGTAGCCAATCAGCTGTCTCTATTTGTACCACGTGCCTGCCCTGTAAATGTTATATTGGATCGTTATATTGGACAGCTCGAGGCAATCCCCGTGCGCGCGTGACGTCATAACGCAAATGACGTTCACTGGGGCTTTTTCTTAGCTTCAGGCAAAATGTGTAAAATTTCAATGGGAAATACATTTTGTGATTTAACTATGGAGTGTTTCAGACTTCTATATTTATACAAGGAAAATCATACAAATTGCAAAATATAACAGATGTTGAATATATATATATATATATATATATATATATATATATATATATATATATATATATATATATATATATATGCATTAGTCTATTAGTAGCCAATCACCTGTCTCTATTTGTACCACGTGCCTGCCCTGTAAATGTTATATTGGATCGTTATATTGGACAGCTCGAGGGAATCCCCGTGCGCGCGTGGCGTCATAACGCAAATGACGTTCACTGGGGCTTTTCCCTTGATTTTGCTATAGAGTGTTTCAGACTTCTTTATTTACACAAGGAAAATCATACAAATTGCAGAATATAACAGATGTTAGATGGCGGGTCGTCCAATATGAAGTTTATGGGATTCTGAAACGTAATATTGGGTTCGGCTTCGCCTCACCCAATATAACGTTTCATCGTCCCGTAAACTTCATATTGGACTGCCTGCCATCCAATATCTGTATAATATATATGTATAGATTATAGTATACTTTGTTGGCGATTTGAAGTATTTGGACGAGCACTGGATGCCATATACTTCATATTGCCAACAAATTATACTATAATTTATTTATCTCATGTTTGTGTCGATTAAGTTCAAATAACACCATGGCCATGTTTTGAAGCCTGATCTAGCGACTTGAAGACAACGTAGGCCTAGCTCGAAATATATATATATATATATATATATATATATATATATATATATATATATATATATATATATATATATATATATATATATATATATATGTGTGTGTGTGTGTGTGTGTGTGTGTGTGTGTGTGTGTGAACGGAAAATAAAGAAGTGTAAATAAGTCTTTTGTTTGTTGTAACACGCTACCGATTTCAGGATTTTCGTCCATTTTCAAGCTTCACACCTATTGACAACTTCGTACAATTTAAATTTGAAGTGTCCTGCGGTCAACATAAGTCCGTGTATTATGATGTTATAGGCCTTCTTATATACCCTATATTATGACATCATTAATATCGTGATCTTTTTTCGTTGAAATACACATGATTAGGGGTGATGTTAAGACAGCTTTACTAATGATTTGCATGACGACACTAATATATTAATAATTAATTAAGCCCGACGTCATAACCATGGACCTGCATTACAAATCACCCGTGTTGAATTAAGAATGTTTCCATTCAACTTTGGCTTATAGCTTCACTGAAAGTAAAATTCCTTTTGTTCCCCCTCTATATCAGAGTCATTTTGTAGCTGAAAGAATGGACATACAAAAAATTGTGGAACATGTTTCGAACATTTTACAAAGTGTTCACTGACTCCGATTTGTAGTGTCTTCGGAACGCGAATTTGCTATCTGTGTACTGTCTTTCTTTTTCGCAGTTCAGTACTCGTTGACCCAATATAAATTTCATTGCAACCCCTGCAAACAATTGCATAATCACATTTGACTTAAACAATTTATTTGTGTATTGTTTGAAAGACATTTTTTATCACATGTTGATTAGTAAATCATAAATTGAAGTTCATATTGGACTTTCAATCCATGTGACAATATTTCTGATATCCAGATAATTCTTTACTACCATTGAGAAAGCTGGGAACATCACCGGCGAAATATCTGGATATCAGAAATATTATCACATAGATTAAAAGTCCAATATAAACTTCAATTTATAATCCATTTGTGAATTGATCTAGAAATTAGGTAATGCTCTTACTTGTTGCCCCCAGAGCTATAGTGTCAGTCACCAGCATGTGTACACTGTTTTTACACCGTGGCAGGCCACGCTTCGTGCTTGCCTGGTTAGTGTGTTCATGCATGTTGGAACTTGGGTCGTGGGTGTTTAATTTCGTGGCGTCCTAAGTTTTGGCTGTGGTTGATCTAACGCTCGGCGTGTTCCGGGGGCGTATTCCACTTGAAATGAGTGAATTCGGATAATTCCTAACTTTTAAGCATCCGCATAGGTCATTTAAGCGTGTTTTTTCTTCCTTTCCGGGTCTCCTATACTATTGTACGAATTCTTCTAGCTTTATATATTGCTTTAGTACATACATACACAGACATATATATGTATGTCTTAAAAGCAAGAGTTAAAAGAGAGATATCGATGAGTGTCCGTATCTTTGTGGAATATGTCCAGTGAAATAGTTCCTAACTTTTGAACAATCTTCAAGTCTGGAAAAGTTAGTTCGCTCTGACTATAAGTCATCTCATATTGGATATTTGGGTCAGGTTTTTGTACAAACATGGCGCCGCCAGTTACCAGAATGACTTGTCCCGGCATTAATGGCAATGAAACAAGTCTTGCGCTGGTTCCCCGCTGATGACCCGATTTTATATAAAGGCTGATAAAGCCTAAAACTTTCTTCTAAATTTCAAATTTTATGAATATGATTTGTTCCTTTAAAATGTCATGGGATTTATGAATTTTTGTCCGTGTTTTCGTCCACATAACAAAGCATATCATCCAGATAACATTTCCAATTGTATTTGAAGTCATTTTAATTTCCAGATGATGATGATATGTTTTTTTAATTTGTCACCAAGTCACACTTCTAGGTATCCCAGAGTTAGTCTGCATACGTCTGTGCACATTTTGTTCCCATGGCACAGCCATTTCTCTGTATGTGGTACTGCCTATCAAATCTGAATATATTTTTTTTCAATTATATTAACGCTATTCCTTCCGAAATAAACTCGTTTTAAAAACAGTAACTTCAGTGTAGGGGTATTTTTTTTTTAGCCAATAATTGATTGCAGTCCCCCCCCCCCCCCCCAGCCATGTGGTATGTTACTATATAGATTCATAACATCAAAGCTGACTAAATACCGATGACTGACACATTCTCGTGGAATTTTGTTGATAAAATCCATATCACCACGGACATAGCTGTCGACATGTGACAGTACGGTTTTAAAATTTCATCAATCAGTTGACTTAGTTAGTTTGCTTCTGTTGAAGACATGTCCTGCAACAATCGGCCTAAATTTAATGTAGGTCTGTCGGCCTGGTGACTGTTATATATTCCCTCGTTAGTTCCTCTATGGCCTTTTTGATGATGTTCGACTTGTCCATTTTTGGTAAACCATACATTAAGTAACCTGTTTTGGGTTGAAAATTTTCCCAGAAATTCCTTTCATTTGTGATGAGGGTGCTTCGGTACTTGTTAATAAATCTTTTCAACTTCAGATTCACTTCTTGTTCCTTTTCAGGCTTACATCATTCATAAAAATTTGTATGATTTAACATTTTTACAAAAATTTCTCAGCATAATAATCCATATCCATAATAATGATTGCCCTCCCCCCCCCTTTTCTGCCTCCTTAATTCACGTCAGGTTATTGTTACTGGAATGTGTGGGTATCTTATGAAGTTAATCTGCTGTCTGTTTTAATCCAACCATACACTTTCTAAAGTGTCATTTCTATTCTTAGGTGAAGTGAAAGTACTTTTTCCTTTGACTAGCGATCCGTCATTATCCCTTCGTATATTTGAAAAATATTCATTCCATCGTAATGTTCCATAAAAATTCAAAATATCATATACTCGGGATGTTTGTATTGGAAATCCATGCACAAGCGTGGTGCCGCCAGTTAGCAGAATGACTTGTACTGGGATTAATGGCACCGAAACAAGTCTTGCGCTGGTTCCCTTGGCTTTGGTAAAACAACTCTATACATTTTGGGCTTTGTGCAGTTACTGAACATCATAGCATGAAATGGGAAGATGTAGAGTTGAAAAAAAGCCGACGAAGGTATGGAGTATCTAGAATACACTGAAAGGCAAACAAAAACGGGTACAGGAGAAAACTTGAGAGATAATTAGGCCAATTAACCCTGAAATTTAGGCCTCACCAGGCCAGTCAGAAGGGTGTCCAGTGGCTTTTTAACAAACAATATGCACTGAAAGCAGTGGTTGTAATGCTGTCATCCAAAACCAGACTTTTCAGCACATAGGCCTACACTGCACACATCATACTTACAGCCAGCAAAATGTGAGTAGCATTGATAATGCAAATTTTTAAGTTGCTACCACTTCTCCATACACCATTAACGTTAGTAGGCCTATACAACACCACGTCACTCGTCTCAACTGACACATCCTCTCGCACAAGAAAAATTGAGAGTTCGAATACATGTTAAGTAGGCCTATATCATATGACTAAATAACCCTCCAAATTTATTACCGTCTTTTGGCATCTGCAACAATTGTAAGCAACTTTTAGCATGTGGATCTTGGACGATAATGTGTTAATATTGAATTAACATCTACGTTCATGGAGTCTTCATAATGTACAGTAATGACTTTTCGTGTTGTGTGGAGACGTTAATTAGTTGGTTAATGAGTGAATTTGATGAGTAGGGCCTAGGCCTACATAGTAGCAAGGGCATATATTCAATTTGACACCCCCTCCCATATTAATGCATTTTGCCCTCTGGATCAGTAAGTGTAAATATGATTAGCTGTTTACCAACTACAACATTGTGGTGGAAAAAAGAAAAAAAAATGCAAACAAAATCAGCATATCCTTGGCGTAATGTGTCAATTTATGGCCTGTGCATCTACATTAATTTCAGTGCCAACAATAATATTGAGACTTGCTTGTTCTGTACATGCGTTTAATGTGTTTCTGTTTTTCTGAGTGAGTGTCTTTAATGGTCATGGGCTACATGTATGTTGACTTCGAATGTTCTACAAAAGAAATATATTTCAGAGAGAGAGTTTATGGATTATTTCTTGCAGCGCCCCTTTGTTTTTATGAGGGTGGGGATGAAGCTTTTAGGACCCGAATATTCAGTTTCGGCAGTCAAACCGAGGCCGAAACCGAAATTCGCTCGGATTCGGTAAATAGGCCTAGGGCCTATTGTATGAACTTGCTACAAACTTCATCGTGTCTGGCTATGCTTTTCATATTCAGAATGATCTTCACTCATGTACGCAGTGGCATACTGGTTAATTATATGATTCAAATAAAAAAAGCAACCAAATTAATCCTTAAGCTATAATTTAATTTAAGCAATATGATCTCCAGTCAAATAGTAGATTCTTCACTCAGCTATCAATAGCATTCATTGCGAATAAAAGCGGGTCTGTGTTCTTACCAAGCTATTGTTCAAAGCAGATCCAATAGAATTTAGAAAGATGAATTCCGGCGCGTGATAACATCTTGTGTCGGCTTTGATTTTTCAAAATGCAAATCGTTTGTCTGTCGTACATAAAAACCTGACGATGAGGTAGCAAACTGTGAAAATGGGCATCAGTACCGGTGTCCAAGAGTTAATTTTGACAAGCGTTTTTATTTTCTCATCTATATAGACTAGGGCCTTTTCGTATCAGTCTTGCCGAAGTGACGCATTGATGGAAGGGGGCACTGTGTCCATGCAAACTTTATCAAGTCTTTGAGTCCTTGACATTCTGCTGTATGAAAAAGAAGGTCATTCACTATTTCATTTGCAATGTGACCTGTAAGGTCTCTTGCACGCGATTCTTGGAGATCTTAAACCCTGTTGGCTTGATAAGTAGCCTATCAGCAGTTGTGGCTGGGTCAGAGAAGTTGTAGCAGCTGTAAACTGCCGGGGAAGCTTTATCACTTTGCTTGGGTGAATATAAACATTTGGGGTGGGGGCCCGAACCTTTGGGAATCATCAAAGGATGTTTTTGTTCTCTTAGGCCTAGATCTATGTGTCCACTTCTGCAGAAGTACTGCAGCATTGGTCTGGCTTTCAATTCGGTCCGCCTGCAACAAGGAATAACTTTTAATTCAATTATTGTTCATTTTTGTTTCTTTTCAATGTTTAAATGGAATTGAAAGTTTATCAAAATTTCTGCAAAATGGTAAACATAGAAAAATAATCTGGATGCTCGCATATTATAATGAATGTACCACATGTTTTGCAGAGAGCATTTGATATTATTTCATCCTCCTCGATATAAAAGAATTCCCATATGACTGATTTTGCACGGCGTGGAGTTCTGTTCGCCATGTATGGTGGCTTGCAGGAGGGAAATGGCGCAGCAAGAGAGATATAGGCCTAGGCCTACACATACGCTTTATTTAGATTCCAATCGTGTATTGTTGTCTTGTCGGAATATGGGAGTGGACCTGAGCAAGCAAAAGTCAAACAACTTAATATTTAATGCTACAGATAGCCTAGTTGTTTTTCAAACTTTACCGCATCCGAACGTCTAGACATCAACATCTATAGGCCTATATATATATATATATATATATATATACAGTGTTGCCAACCCTAGAGTGTTGTAAATCAGTAAGATTCAGCGAGGTGGCGCAGCGACCGAGCCGGGGGGTGGGTGCGGGAGGGGGGCAGGGCCCCCGTCCCGTCAAACGCGAATGTTTTGAAAATGTAACTGAAATGGAGCCATTTAGTGCATTACATTTTAAATTTTGCAGGTTTTTTTTTCAAGGTTAAAACTTTGCCATTTCTTGTGCAGAATTTGAAAGTCATACCATAATATAAAATTAAAATTTTCCTTCATATTTTTTTTAATTTAAGAGACAGCAAAGTTAACAAATTATCAATAATAATTACTTGATATGATCTTATTGTATATAACTAAGACGTGATATCCATCATCTCAATTATATGCTAAATTATAATTTTTTCTCGTAGCATCTTTTGTAAATCCGTAAGGTTTTGTTCTTGATCCGTGTGACGTAAGCTCACTGTGTAGAAGCCTGATATTCCGTACAACTTACGGGAATTCCGTAAGAGTTGGCAACACTGTATATATATATATATATATATATATATATATATATATATATATATATATATATATATATATATATATATATATATATATATATATATATATATATATATATAAACACAAGCAATAAAACTAGAGAAGAATTTGCTTCAAAGCAAATCTGTCTGTCTACAAAGGGAAGTTGTTGCCTTCTACACTGGGGTGCCCAATTGTCGGACAGCTAAGCGCAAGGTTGCGTTCATGCCAAACTGAAAATTAGATTACATTTACTGATGTTGTTTGGCAGTGCAGCTGAAAATACCAAACTCTGTGGATTGTTGGCGCATGTTCCTTGTCAAATCACACTTATTCGATTACGAAAGCGCACACATTGTACGAGAGATGATCCAGAAAATCCTGCCATGAGCAGAAAGTTAGGCCCAAATGTCGGACATGGGAAGTTATTTGGTTCCACGTTATTGTTGTTCACCTTCTAGCTGGAAATTAAACTCCAGTCCTTAATGGGAGAACCTCTGTTTTTAAATACACATATTAGATTTAAAACTTTATTTTGCAAAATTGCGTCGCACGGGTGTTGTTTAACACTTGCCGACTATAATGGATATTTTCTATCTAAAAGCTGACGTTGTGTCTGAAAATATGCAAATTTGAAAAATGGTCAACTTGTCTTCGATTCCACATCAGTCTCGGTGCTTATTAAATTAATGTATTTTTACACATCTTGTCAATGAATGGCAAAACTATCGACGATTTCCGACAATTAGGCACGTCCGCCAATTGGGCACAGTACCATGCATGAAAATTAAGAATTGGTACAGGTACATGGCAGAAAACATGAAATTTCATGAAAAAGTGTAGCGATAACAGGCTCTTTGCACGAAAAATCTGCCGGTAAAAAAGGAAATGTCAGACAGAAAGAATGAATTCTAGATGATAAAGAATATCAATTTAATGTCGGCAAACAAACAGGATCTGGTCATGTGATGAGAAACTTAAGTTAAACATAGTAGGCCTACTGTGCACTTTTACTGCAACTTTTATTCATAATTTATGGACCACTGTTGACACTACCGCATGGAAAGATGACAAAATGGTCACCACATGGTAGATGAAAGTGTCATGTCTGACTGGACTATAAACAACAAATCTTAATGATGTACATGCATACGTAGGCCATAGGTAATTGGCCGCTGACACTGACAAGTGACAGATCATGGCTTGTTGGATGTCTGGTCTATCACAAATATAACATGTGCAAGTCTGCTATTGTTTCTCATAATTAGCATTATTTCAACTTCACTGATAGGTCCACACACTGTTATGAGATTCTAGCTGTCGTGGAATCGGAGTACTTCGCTCTGGACAAAATTGATCATGGATATACCTAGGATGTGAAGTCAGAATGACGCATCTATGTATGATAGTTTTGAAGATAGATATTCAACATCTACAGTTTTCAACTCCCCTGATAGGTATACATGTCCACATCCAAATTTTACAACTTTATTCGTGGTTCATTGGATGCGCCTTTAAAGCACAATCCTGTGAGTTGGAAGTTGGAATGACAGCTCTAGGATACCTAATTTACCTACCTAACTTTTGGCAGAACATTCCAAGAAAGCGTTAAAAATAAGAATCATACTCTGGATGAAATATATCTTGTGGGTAAACAAAAGACGCTGACGCACTACCTTGATCAACGATGGGGTTAATATCACACAAAATCAATTATGATGTCACAGGGATGCTACTACTTCCTAGTGGACATTGTGTGACGTTTTCTCTTGATTCAATGCGTTAACGTACTCTCGAGTATAGTTCCACGTCAATAGGCGAAGAATAGACGTAACCATGGGTCTCCGGAACATGGATGATCTGAATTATGGGAACTCTATTGTCAATCCATCGGTCATTTCGAATGGATTGTTCAATTTCAAAGGAATTTGGAGAATTGAACGTGAGCAACTCGACTACTGACATGAACCATTCTGTAAAAAGAAGGCGACTTCATTTCGATGACATAGATATGAATTCCACGACAAACGGGGACGGGCCAACCAATGCTGATGTGTGCATGGCTTGTGCCCCCAGTGACGGCTCACTGACTGTCAACCACTTAATAACTGCACATGGTCACGGCGGAGACTGCAGGGGAGCTGGCGGTCACGAATTCGTAGTCTACATTGGTGATCACATAAAAGGATCCGAAGGAGACCGGGTGAAAATACCTTGCACTTTTGGAGACGTATGGTCTCATAAGTATATGTCATTAAGGAAAAACGAACGCATTTCAACGGGAGATCCATTCAATGATTGCATTCTGAAAGATTTAGAAAAACATGGATTCTGCCTTCAGCTCCAAATTGCGCGCAGGAAATTCGGAAGCGTTCTCTTGGCGTATTCAACCAACATGGCAAAACACGTTGCCATTAAATTTCTCATAAAGAATATAAAGAGAAAGATGAGAAAAAGTGGGGGATCTTCGTGCCCATGGTCAGTAGAAATCCCTGACGAAGTGACACTGATGCAGAGGATTTCTCATCCAAATATAGTGGAAATGTTTGATTTTATGTGCCTAAATGGACGAGTTTGCATGATTATGGAATTTTGTGAGAACGGCAACTTAGAGCAACTTCTCAGAATGGGAAATACAGGATTTATCACCGAACCAGTAGCCAGAAGGTATTTTAAGCAAATGTGTGAAGCTGTCGAGTATATCCATCTCCAAGGAATTGCGCATCGTGACCTCAAGTGCAAAAACTTTGTTATTGACAAATATGACCATGTGAAATTGTGCGATTTTGGAAGCGCGAAAGACATTTTAGCCGATACTCATTTATGCCAAGAAAAATGTGGCTCAACTGGATACCAAGCTCCGGAGGTGCTCCAAGCAAAACCGTATCAACCCCGGTTAGTTGATATGTGGTCCTTAGGGATTGTTCTCCATAGAATGGTGGTGGGGCAATTCCCATTTTGTGAACAACAGCCACATGGTAACATCATTCAAGCAATGCAAAGCGGATCATACTTCCCAGAGACCAGTCCTATGCATCTTTCAAAGACTGTCAGAGACTTAATAGTTGGCATTTTGCAGTATGTCCCTGAACACCGCTTCACCATGAACCGCATAAAACACACTCAGTGGTTCAAAGATACGGATGTGCGCGTTGCTATTGGCAACTTCTATCTTGTGTCCCAGCCTCAGAAACAAAAAGAGGGGGTTTTAGAGTCGAAATTAAAAGCAGAAAAGGAAATCTAAATAGAAGAAGGAAACTTTGACTGAATTTAACTTTTCTGACCTCAACAAAATTTACATTAAAAGATATATATACGTGTGTATATATATATATAACTTGTGAGTAAGTTTAAGCGCAAACAAGGTTTAAGGTATCAAGATCAATTGATAAGGACAGAACCCAATGACGGGTATGTCATTTTTAATTGTCTTCTACATTTTCAAGTTTTCCGGTGCTCA
Source organism: Hermodice carunculata (assembly GCA_964020975.1). Taxonomy (NCBI): domain Eukaryota; kingdom Metazoa; phylum Annelida; class Polychaeta; order Eunicida; family Amphinomidae; genus Hermodice; species Hermodice carunculata. The sequence goes on from OZ026621.1 coordinate 64,194,940, forward strand.
ATGTGTTGGTTAGGAAAATACACTGCACGTCTGATAAATCTACAAGGCTTTGTCGGTGATTTCCAACGTTAATCTTAATAGTCAATTATATGAAATTTTGCCCCCCCCCCCCCACACACACACGTTGTTTTCTTGCCAGATTTTAGTATGCATGACATTGACATCCGAATAGCATCATTTTGTTCTTACATTGAAACTATTTTCAAGCATCAATGCAAATGTTGACCACTGGGCCTTTTTTCTGATCCTATCATTTCCAGTTCTAAAAATTTCACCCTTGCCTTTTAAGCTATCTTAAATTGTCCAAGTCTGAAATACGTTAAGATATTTTCAAAATACCACAGCTCAAGCCAATGCTGTGCACAGACAATCTTGGCACTGAATGACCAGCCAGGTGATCCCACTGCCGTTTGATTATGGCATTGCAGTTTAAAAGCTGAACATCGCCTGGTGGCAACTGGAAGCACTATGCAGTTGTTGCTTCATTTCCGCGACACGGTCTTGATGTGGTGTGCATTAGCCTGATTAGGTGGCACCACTAAATTGAATTTCCCATAGGCGTCCATTATAACACATCCTGGCGTATCTGAGAGTAAGAGCTTTAACTTTAATGAAGACTATGCTCACCAATTAAGTTCAAGTCTGCCTCACAAAATAAGAGGCATTAACATATATGATGAACACCAAACTTTTGACTTTGCCCCACCTGAACGCAGTCATGTTGGATTTTCACCTGTCCGCACCCAATATCAGCTTTAAATTTCCGACCACCCCGGAAAAAAATTATGCCCAAAATTAATTATTCTAATCACTCTATTTTGTGATGGCAAAATCTGAATTAAAATTATATGTAACAGATTTGAGCCTGCCACAAATTCCACCACTCTGGTCAAGCCAAATCCTACAGTGCTGGTCATTAGACTAGGAGTGCAACCATTATTTCCACTATGACACATACCCATGCACCGAGCTTAATGGGCAGACTGTCGATTTTGCGTCACTATTCACCAACTGGAATCTTTCTCTTTCACTGTCTCTGATAGCTATTTACGGGCCAGGTGTGCTTCTGGCAAAGTCTACTTTGTGTGAACTTAAAATAATTTATTTAAACCGGTTCTTGTGCAAACGTTAAAACATGTTTTATCAATTCCTGCAAGCACGTTGCGAGATAGAAATTGCTGACAAAAATAAGGCCATCACCAATGAAAACCACAAACTTTTTGTGTTTTGACCATGTTATGGCCGGGTCTTGAACCAGCAACCTTCGGTAACTGTCATCTGGCCAAAGAGGGGAAACGCACATATGAACATGACCACATCCCGTTCTTAGAAAAAGACCAGTCCAGTGGGACAGATATGTGTGAATGCTATGACCAGTATGGCTAACTGCATGTGGTACAAAGTACTGTGCAGTGAAACCTCATTATAACTACACTCTGATATCCAACATATTCATTATAATGACTCAATCTTTGAACGGAAAAAGTTCCTTTTTTTTTTTTGTTTGATTCATTTATCTGACACATTTCTAAGGGAACAGATGGTGTCATTTTAACGAGTTTTCACTGTATATAATATTGTGGGAGCATCTGGGACCTAAGTTGACCAGCATCAAGGGAATAGTGGGTAACACTATATTATGTTTTGACCATACAATAGCATATGACAAGATAACATGATCTGGTACAGGTTGCAAAATGCTAAGGGTTAAGAGTGCAAAATCAAGGTGGGTAATAAAACAGATGAAACAAGTCACAGTGTCAATGATACGTTTTATATAATTACACATCATCATAAATACAGTATAATTTACACGCTCATAATAGCCAATTTTACCACAGGAACAGACTGACTTACAATGATGAAACAGATACCATTTATTTAACGAGCAGAAGTCCTGTATCTGCTACCAGCCTTTCCAATTTCACAGACTAAATACATGGTCTGCTGGGGGAGAAAGGTAACTGGTGACCTGCCAAATATATGATAAACCCACATGAATAAAATATGAAAGGAAGCACACAGTTTCGTTCAATGCTGTTCAGCTGAAGGAAGATTCAGTTGCTTTCATTGTATCTCACTTGACATACAGGTGCTTTATCAGGAAGTCCTAAAACTGAATCCTCTATTTCATACCTGCTCAAAAATGTATATACACCCCCTCTGAATATGAATATTCAGGAGCAACTTCCAGAGATGCTACAAGCTAAGTATTATTCGCTCCACTTTAATACCAATGTACAAAATTAATTTTGAACATTATTATTATACCACATAGCACTGCATGGATCTGGCAGAAACTTGCCAGTATTACATGAAGCTTTTCAAAAGTAAAACTATTATGAAAAAATATTACTCCCCATAGGTCACGTAAGCTGGTCTCCAGCACATTTGGTGCTTCGCTAATTACTACCGCCAGAGGTGCCTTGCCATGCCACAGGGCCTAGACAGCAGTCTCTGCGGCAGCACAAAACGGCACTAGACCCATCAAAAATTTATGGGCGCTCTGGCAAAGCACCTAAAGTGTGTGGAGACCAGCCTAATTAAGTGACCCATGGTGTTGTAATGTGTCTTTAATGTCCACCTTTCTCATCCAGAATCAAACCACAAATTCGCTTTATGTGGAACATTATATCTCATGTCCATAAACAGACAGTTCACATATATATATTTTCACGAAAAAAAATATAAATAAAAACAAGGGGCCCGTGGGCCTAATGCTCTGTTGGCCTGTAATTGAATGACCATTACAAATAAATTCATTTCCTGAAATAATATCCCTCTGTGATCTTGAGAAACTAGGGCAAGGCCATCTATGTTGTGCAATATCAAAAGTAAGTGCCCTTTACTGAAGTAAAAATAGGTCCAAGTCCTCCAAAAATTTAACAAAATTTTATATTGGCCTAACACATATTTGGTGTAAATTTTGTAGTTTAATTTCAATTTATCACAATAATGGATGGCCCCTCACATCACAGACTTTGTGTAAATAATATTTCCATAATGGTAAATGGACATATGTTCACAAGTTCACATGCAATTACCATCACAAAAAAAAAAAAAAAAAAAAAAATCCTTTCCTGAAATGAATTCTCTCTGTGACCTTGAAAAAGTTTCCAAAAACGAATTTGCCCCGTGACCTTGAGAAAGTATGCCAAAATAAACCAAATTACGTAATATAAAATTTCCATACGCAATACACTCCGTGACCTTGAGAAAGTATGCCAAAGTAATCCAAATTTTGTAATATTCAACTTCCATAAGCAATAAACATCATTGGAACCTTTGGTAACATTTACCTTATTGTTTATCAAGATACTGAATTTTGTGTATTCATCACATTTTGACAAACATCTTCCCTTCTCTGTGGGTGGCACCAAGTTTTACCATGATTGTCCCCTTTTGCCTGATTGACATTCCTACCAAGTTTTGTGATGTTTAAATGTTAAAAATGAAAAACCTCTTGAAAACTGGCATTCTCAAAATTTTAACATTTTGGCCCATATATTACATAATAATATAGATGGCACAATCCACATTTAAATCAACCTAGATTTTGACACCTTTCCTGAGTCTTGAAAGTTATGTGGAGTTTATTTGAAAACTGTGGATTGTATCGCATTCACAATACAAAAAATTACAGATGGACAGATAAATATGATGCCACAAGTTCTGCCACAAATGGCCAGCAGAGCGATAAAAAAAAAAAAAAAAAAAAAAAAAAAAACAAACAAAAAACACAATTTAGGTTAACCCTTTCACTAAGTAGTTTCAGTGCCAATCACCACTAAAGTTGATCTACATCTACTTAAGTCGCACTAGTCTGAATTATCATTAAGGTCCCATATTCAAATTCCTTGTAAAAAGACCTTTCATTCTAGTACCAGTATGCCTATAGTTCCAGACAGATTGCCCCGGTCAGCAGCCTTCCTAGACACACATTGGGTGCATTGCTCCCAATGCGCATCACAAAAAGCTGTTGACTCCGTCCAAAATTTGGCACTGAAAGAGTTAATAGCTTTCCTTGGCATGCTTTAAGCATTCTGCTACCAAAGCACACAAAGGAGAAACCTTGGTCTCAAATTTAGAACTTAACAGGTTAAAACATAAACCAAGACTAGTCTAGTTCTTTAAAGAGTGGTCTTAAAAAACTAGGTATGTTTGTAGTCTGTCGCGGTGGATATTTTTAAAACCAGAAACATTGTACCATAAAATTATGTGATCTGTAGCCAGACTCTCTCTGTTTCGTTCGGTGACACAGTCAAGGTCTTGTAAACACTGACTTGGGTCAGACATACACACTTTGACTCTGATACAGTGACTTGCTGGACTTGATGCAATGTTGCTTGTATATCCTCATTGATTAGGGTCCTGTCTGCAAAGACTAGGGCCAGCTTTGCACTCAATCAGGCTAACTACAGTCAAAACCTCCCCAGCTGAGCACTTTCACAAGTTCCAACACCTGTACTTCAATGTAGTTGAATGCCTTTTCTCAGTCCCAAATTACGAGCCTCTTTAAACCAAACATTTTTCTTTGGTCCCATGGGCTTTCAGTTTAGGGAGGTTTCACTGTTGGCCAACTGAGGCCCGGAAATGGATACAGCTTGTGGCCACGGGCAGATTGGAGTCTGACTGACACATAGATGTACAAGTTGAATTTTGAGCAGATCTAGCCTATGTATCTTCTGACTGGAGCTAACTATACACTTAGTAAGGTCCCATGTACAATTTGGGCCAAACATACACTGATATGTGTCAATTACCATGCCCAGTTTTACTGACACAAGTCGCATGATTTTTCAGCTTAGCTCAAGTAATGGTTGATATTCAACTAAATGCGGTTTGTCTCCAAAAACATTACAAAAATAAAAAATAAAATGAAAATTAAATAAACAAACATTTTTAAAAAGGTATAAACAGCTATACTTTAGTTCCCTTCAAGTAAGCGTCACAACACAAACATTTCTTCACAAATTTACAAATAGTTTTAACACCAAAATGTACAAAAAGTGACCACAATAAAACAGTGGGGCATTTTATGCTGGTCATAAATATAATACTGACTTGTGCTGGTCAAATATCATTTTTCATACATGTAATTGACATCAACAGGTGTATGTGTACAAAGCCTTGTGCCACCTGTATAGTATCTTATTTCACTGCTGATGTCTCATCAATTTTAGCACAAGATCTTTGGGGATTTTTTTGTTTTTACATGCCCCCCTTCACCATTTTGGAAGTCTGGATAAAAAACTGCATTTTTCACTGGAATATTCAGGCATTTGTTGAAGACAACTGCAGTTTTTGGTCAAAATCCTATAGTACCATGCCATTTATGGTACACGAAATAAGGCCAACTACACTGCTATGGATTTGATGCATGGACTGCCCTGTTTAGTTTATAAATACACAAAAAAGTATCCTCAATATTCAATTATTCAAAATACCTCGGTACATTCATAACCAATTGTACAGCACAGGGTTTGCACCAAACAATTACATCTCAATGAAGTATAAAAATCATATATATGTCAGTACCTGGAAATCAAAAATGATTGGTCCTAATTACAAAGTTTCAATATCCATACCATATGGTTAAAAAAGACTGGTAACTTGTGATCTACAACTGTGAAGTTTAATCTCAATTAAAACAGAGGCACAGAATGTAAAATACTATTCATGCTTTTGTCAAAAGATACTTGACACTTTGCAGGAAGCAAATTAGTTTTGACTATGCCCTGTTTTGATGCTTTCATTCAAACAATATCCTGTACACAAATAAATCAGAAAAATTTAGAAAAAGAGAATGTGATACCCATGCCTCTGATATTTTTTGCATGATGTCAGCTCCATTTTTCCATGCACATTTATTTCACAACTATTTTTTATGTTCTGGTTGAGCTTCAGAAGAATCTTAGTTTTGAGTACTATTCAATTTTAGATTTTATAGTATCTGATGGAACAGTTCTTCAAATATGGTCACTACCACAAATATCGAACTTCTAAAATCCAGTTACTGACTCTGGCCACTGTAGCCCAACAATTGTGCATGACTGAATTCATAGTTATTGTGTGCCTTTGTTGCCAAATTAGGTCAAGCTACCATGACCCACATTTTGTACATGTAGGTCAACATGTATGACAAGCTATGGAAAGTAACAGCAACATCCATGGACGCTTCTCCAAATATATGAATTTCAGTATATTGGGGGAACAGCCTGGTTCTTTACAACTGTACACAGGCATGTCACCCCAGGGTGCTGATAAAATTCACAACTAGTTTTGAACATATATGCTAAGGGTGTCATTTTCCCATTCATTATATAATGGTTATATGAGGACCCACTTGCTTGCTGTCATTACTCTCTAAAAGTATGGTAAAGCCTTATTGTATCATACTGGTGGCCCGGATTGGCAACTTGATTACGATCTCTGTATGCATGATGATCCATTTGCTTGCCATCCAACCTCTTGTAAAGTATTTGGTTTTTTCTTTTTTCTTTTGTTTTTGTTTTTTTTTTTTTTTTTGACCATGGGATGGCTGGGTTCGTCACCAAACACCTAGCCACAAATGGGAAATGCATATATCCACTGCACTAGATCTCCATTCTTCAGAAGAATGGTTCGATGGAGGTAGGTAAGCATGAATACTGTAACCGACTGTGCAGCATCATTATGAGATCCTGGAGGCTAGAATCAGGTTATGATTATGATGGGTCCCTTTATATCTTGAAACAATGTTCAACCCTCTTTGCCCTGATTGGTCCACCTGGGGGGCAATGTCCCCTGACAGCGTCAGTGACAAGCATTGAAGAAAGCTGTTCATTAACTATCAGCATCATTGTTGAAGAATAAAAGCTGATGGAATTTATAACACTGGACCACTTCTGGTAATTTTTGTGTGGAAACGTTGCACGCCAATGCATCGGCATAAGGTTCCTTCAGGCCAACTAACCAGGTCAAGACATACTGACGTTATGGTTAAATATCTTTTAGTTTTGCTGCAGTAAAATCCAAGACACAGAGAAACATCTTCACACATTATGGTCATAAACTGTAGTGAACATAATATGTAAATGAAAATGCCACAATTAGCCTTCAAGCTTCCTCCTCAAATCAACCCACATATATAGAGCACCTGGATCTAAATTGCTGTCTGCTTTTCTTGAAAATTGTACATGTATGTATTAAATTGAAAACATTTTTTCTGAGAATTGACAGTATGACCTGGTATCATAACTGCCCATTCCAGAAACAGGTTTCCTTGGTGCCAGTTAAGAACAATATGCCCAACACTTGCTAGGGAAAACTATTGCCTCAGTCTTGCTGTGACCAGGAGTGGGTCAACAGCAAGTTATGTCCGCACTTTTGTTTAGAGAAAACTTAAATATGCAACTCCCCTATGTAACATCTAATATTTCACCAAAAATTGTCTGTGTAAGCTGGCAAATTACACTTTTGTCATTTGGTCATTGCTGGTCAAGGCAAATTCAATCTAAAGATCATTTTGATAACCACAAAAGAACCTGGTCCGGTGAAACTGTGGACCATCTCTCATTGGCCTCTGATATCCCCACCATGGCCCTTCCTGATCATATTGGCTAAAGAACCAAGATCTACATTGTCTGCTAATTTTATGTTTTTTCCTTAAAGTTCTCGTTTGTAGAAACCATTTTGGCTTCTGATTGTCAATAAGACTTATCACGATACAATGAAACCTCATTATAACAACACTCCAATACCCCACATATTAAATACAATGACACAAATTTTCATGGGAAAAAGATTATTTTCTTTGTTATTTGATTCATTTATCTGACATATTTCTTAGGGAACAGATGGTGTCATTATAACGAGGTTTCACTGTATTATGCTTCACGTCAACAGCTTCCCTTGGTGCAGGATGGGTGCATTGTGATCGGACTGTGCCAAGGAATGCTGTTGATGGTCTTACCATAACCAGGAATGGGTTAATTTGCCAACCAAATCTCACTGGTGTGTTTGTGGTTTGAGTGACAATCCTCTACTTGCATGTTGAAACATCATTTGTATGCTCAGTTTTGCCTTTTAATGAGTAGCTTACTTTTATAAACACATAAAACACAAATTATTTACAGAACCAAGAAAATGGGAACACTTCTGTCTGTTACACGGTCCATACTCATCATCGGTTGCAAATCTCCATGAAGTACCATTACGTTTTTCATGACTTTCTTTCAAAAAAGTCTCAATGAGTGAAATTTATTGCATCAAGTGAGGGTCTCAATGGAGGAATTCTGTACTTTTATACAACAGAATGACATGAAATACGTGCAGTATCAAGAAAAAGTTTTTCTGCGTGTGATGAACAATATAATTCACAGTCATAGTGCAATTTCTTAGTGAAAAACCCAAATCCAAAGACTTTCCATGACTTTCAGCCAAATTTTCAGAATGCCCTGACTTTCCAGGCCTGGATTTCTGACAAGCAAAATGACCTATACAGACCCTCTATTAAAACTGGCATGCAACAATACAAAGGTACTGGCATGCATGTTAAATTTACTCAAACCGATCTGTACTGAAATACAAAGCTTTACATCTGTTACTTGTGACTATATTGCCCCTATCACATCCAGAAATTGTACATAAAATGAAGCACAGAAAGTTGTGAATGGGGCCATTCAGATAATTCTCTTTATGTCATCATCATGTTGCTGTGTTTCCTGAGACATGGAGTAAACTAGAACAAAAACCTTAATAAAAAAAAAAAAAAAATCTTTAATGAGGACTGTGAGAGTCCTGTGCTCAGCAGACATTACATGCAAAGACTGAAGTGGTCCTGTTTACTTCAGAATTTCATCCATCATCACTGTTGATAACATGTACATATTCCCTTATTTCACAATTTTGACAATTTGTTAAAAATCCAAAACATGAGAGCACCATAATGCAGTAAACAAATTTGGTGGAAATCAAGTCCATGTACATTCCCATACGTTTGAAGAGGATTCAACCCACAGTTTGGGACAAAAAGTCAAGAAATGTGAAAATGCACAAAAGTATTTTGAATAGCGAAAAAAAAAAAATTACAATGCCACCTGCCGAATGAATTAAGTTTTAGGAGTCCCCAGAAGTGTCTCTGTGCCAGTTCAATTACAAAGCAATTGGTCGAGTGCTTTTAGAGAAGATTTTGAAGATTTACTGAAAAAGAAAAAAAGAAAATTTGCAAAAAAAAATCTTAAAATCATTGAAATATGACAATTTGAGCAACATTGGTGGAGATCCAACCAAGGTAGGTTCACATCAAGTTTGAACCCAATAGACTTCCATGGTAAGTTGATGCCACCTGGTGAACAAATTAAGGTCTGGGGGTCCCCAGAAGTGTCCCTATGCAATTTGAAAGCAATTTGCAAAGCGGTTTTGGAGAAGACTTTTTCAGATTTTGCCAAAACATTGGCAAAAAAATTTATGAAAAAATCCAAAATTGATTACAGACTGCTCATTTGAACAATGTTGGTAAAGATCCACAAGTTACATTCCCATTATGTTTGAAGTGAATCTGGTAAACTGTTTTGCAGAAGAAGTTGAAAGTGTAAATTGTGGATGCCGATGGACAGAATGTCAGACAACCGATCAAGACCACCCATCACATTAGCTCAGCTCAGCTGAAAACCCAGCTCAAGCAACCCCTCTATGTTCATTCTACTCCGTAATTCTCAGTTTTTTTTACATTAAACACAATAAACAAAATACTGTTCCTGCACAGCGTGGATGATCTGGATGCCAGCTGTCTTCAATCCAAGTACCGAGTCAAATGTTCTCAACCAAGTGGACAGTCTAGTCACTAGAACCTGTAGGAGGCCGGGCATCTAGGTTCGACTACGTGGGTCCATCATTGTCAGTACTGTGGAGGGGGAGGCAGTGGTGGCTGGGAGTAGTTGCCGTACTGTTGCCGTTGCTGCCCCTGTTGTCCTCCAGAAAGAGAGCGCTGTAGCTGGGCAACCAATGCGGCGGTCTGCTGCTGCTGTTGTGTCTGCTGTGACTGTGCGTTCTGCTGTCGTTGTTGCATGGCCAGCATCTGCTGCTGTCTCTGGAGCTCCCTGAATCGCTGTTGTTGCTGCTGCTGTTGTTGGGGGTTGGGAATGTTTGGCATATAGTTAGGGGCCTGAGGCTGTGGGGCTTGGGGGCCTACCTGGTTGTACCCAGACATGTTGCCCATGTTGGAAGGCATGTTCATAGAGGGCACCTGCATTGTGCCTGCAGCCATGCTGAACCTAAAAGAAACCGTATGTCAAAGATATAATACAAGGGCACATTTAAAAAACCATGTTTAACTCATTCTATACCAGTCCCTGATTTTTCCATACATTTACATAGATTTAAGACAATAGACCAGTTCATAGGACTCGGGTTTATTCCGCTCACTTCGGGAAGCGCACCCTGCATTGTTTACATTTTGTGCTCGACCACGTTGGCCGGATTACACGTGGAAGGATCAGAAAGTAAAGCTCAGGATGTGCTTGAATTTCATGAAAAATCAAACTGTCAGCAAACTAAAAATGCACGTTTCACCACTGATGTGACATTTTAAGTAAAAGATTTGCACTGCTCAGCACAATCCATGTTGCAATACCTAGCGTTAGCCGTGGCATTCATTGTAAACATGAAGGCGTGGGCCACACTCGGCCACTTGCTGATTGGACAATCAGGCCAACAATGGAATGCATAATTAATTAGGGTCTGGAAAAGTCCAGTACAACTCGGTATGAACAGGTCTATTGCATATTTAAATTCTCCATTAAAATAGCTTTCATTCATTGACAATGCCCAACATGCCTGTAGTCCTAAGTCAGTGGTTCTGGCACTGCCTGGCAAGTCATGCTGCAGCTGCCACAAAGGCAGCTGCAGCATGACTTGCCAGCGGGGGCCAGAACCACTGACCAAGGCCTTTCACCATAGTATGGAATGAATAATATTTATAAAGTTACACGACACTACCATGAATTCTACTTGTAACTCAAATGCTTTATATGGTCAAAGATGAGAACATATTCTGATGCCTTCCCTTTGTGAATATTTATATGCTTACCTGTTACTGGGAGGGTACTGGGTGGCCTGTTGAGGGGGTTGCTGCCCCATGTAGCCTTGCTGCTGTTGCGGGTGCATACCCTGCATCAAGTTAGACTGCTGTACTGGCTGGTAGGACTGGTTATAGCTGGAGTTGATCATTGCTCCTTGGGCTGGGGGCTCCATCATGGCTGGCTGCTGGGGCTGTGGCTGCATGCCACTGTACCCTGGGTAACCCTGAGGCATGCCCGCTGCGACATAAATATAAATATCTAGGACTCCAATCTTTTACGTAAAAGCACAATACAGCATCCACAAGAGGGCGCTGATGCACATTTGTCTAGTTTCTCATTTCTTTGGTGTTGTCCTTGTATATTCTATAGCACGTGTGTGTGTGTGGGGGGGGGGGGTCTTTTTTCCGGTAAATTTTGTCTGGTTTTAGCATACCTACATTCATTTTGCTTTTATTCTTCTTACATGGACTATGAACAGTACATACGTCTCCCATACAGCTGCGATAACATCTCAATGTTTTCTTGTTTGTAGATGCCAACATGTATGCAGGTGCTGGACAAACATGGAACTATTACCCAGGGTTCGAGTTTTCTCTTATTCACATATAACCGACAGGAATAAATCTGTATCGCTAGTTCTAAAGACTTGAATAGTAACTGCATACATGACAGCATATGATAATCTCAAGACAAACATTGCCCTCCATCCTGTTTTCCAGTCTTGTCATATACAAAGAAAACAAGTGGCCCATGGGCCTAATGCTCTGCTGACATTGTGGCTATATTGCACTTACATCTTCATTTCAAAGTTGTGAGTCCTCAAGTGGCTTATGAACACTGAATATTTTAAGCTCATGTAATTTTAGTGTCTCGTTTGTCCACCAGATGGCACTTTGCTCCACATGTAATCATAGCTTATTTGTGCAATTCCTGTGATGGATATTGTTGCATGTGCCAAGACAGCAATGACTGGGTCCTTAACTTTATGTCCTCAGTGACCTTGGGACAGAAGATCAATGTCACTCAGATTAAGCAATACAAGAGGCCCATGGGCCTGTTGCTGTGCTAACATTGTCACTGATGTCCAAGCTACACCCTGCCATTACAAAATTACCTCTTTCAACTTTACAGGCATGGTGACTCACAAAATAGGTCAAGGTCACTGACATTTCATAACATTCAAGCATTGGACATAGCCTATACACTCTATAAATTTGGCAAGTCTTATCCAATTACTTTTTCAGATATTGAATTTTATATCTTAATCACATCTTGGCTCCTAATTTCTGTAAATTTATAGGTGCCACCACCAGTATCACTAGCAACTTAGACTTTGACCTCCCCCACAATCCCACCACATTTGGTGAAAATCTGCCAAAAGTTAAAGATGCTAGAGTGTTCACAAGATTTTTACATTTTGACCTCATTATTGCATAATATTGTAGGTGACGCTCCCAATATCAAAAGGGACCTATTTCTCCATACACCCTATAAGTCCTGAAAGTTATATTGGGCTAACTTGAAAACTATGGACGGTATCGCGATAACTAGCAAAAGTGTCTGGCCAGACATGAGCGGTTGCTTAAGCTCTTCGACCTTTGGTCAGCAGAGCTAAAACAATTTAGCTTAACATGTGCTTACTTATGTGGTCTACAATGTACTTTTACACCATATGATTTTTTTCAGTGTTCATATTGTACCTTCCCATTTTTTACATTAATATTTCACATATTTACTGTATTCATCTCAATAGTATGACACTTAGCCAATGCAAAGATTTCTTGGATCATGCCCAGGGATTGTGACATTATGTAGCTGAAGATTCTTCTGAATGTAAATCAATAAGTGTTTAGATTGGAAAACTTGAAGTACCATGAATGCTTTTTGTCTTTTCAACAGAGAGCTATAATTCTGAGAAAACAAGAATGATATGTTTGTAAAACATAGATGCCCCCCGCCCTCATTACCCTTGCCCTCGCTACCCCATTGAGTGTGGTAGATGGGGCACTCGTGACCTTACAAAATGAGTGAAGGTTGATCATACATCAATGTCACATATCTTTATAAACTTTAACCTAGCCCTGAAAAAACAACTAAAATCCTGGACAATATAAAAGTTAAAGCTGAAAAATTAGTCATCATTTAGAAACCATATTCAGCAAAGTGGCTTTATGACCTTGGAAATTATGGCACGGTCACTCATTTTCACTTGACCTTCTTCAGTTATTGTGCAAAAAACAAAAAAGGAAGTCTACTGTCTGTGTGTGACCCTCAAAACTGGGTCATGATCACCCATCTACAAACTCAAACTAGCCCTTATACGCAACCATAAAGCTGTGCAATATAAAACTGCTACCTCTAAAATGCAAGTTATCATGCAGAAACAGTATTCAACCAAATGGCTCTGTGACCTTTGAAATTAGGTAAAGGTCACCCATCTTCAAACTTGACCTAGACCTGAATACGGACAATTATCCAGTGGAATATTAAAGTACTAGTTTAAAAACCTCTTCAGTTATCATGTGGAAACCAAAGTTAACTCAGGTACCAACGTGACCTTGGAAATTAAATCAAGGTCACCAAACTTTAAGCTTCTTCTAGCCCTTAGCAAGAACTATAGACCTGTAAAGTATCTCAGTCCTAACTTAAAAACTTCTTGCGTTATTGTGCAGAAACCACAGGAAGCATGAAACCATATTCAGTAAAGTGGCTCTGTGACCTTTAAAATGAGGTCAAGGTCATCCATCTTCAAACTTCGCCTAGCTCCAAATATGGACTATAATCTTGTGCAATATAAAAGTCCTAGCTTAAAAACCTCTTCAGTTATTGTGCAAAAACCAAAGTTAACTCAGGTACCACTGTGACCATGAAAATTAGGTCAAGGTCACCCATCTTCAAACTTCGCCTAGCTTTTGATTAGAATGATACACCTGTACAGTATCAAAGTCCTAGCTCAAAAACTTCTTGAGTTATTGTGCGGAAACCACAGGAATTCTACAATCTCTCTGTGACCCTGAAAACTGGGTCAAGGTCATCCATCTTCAACATTAATCTAGCCCTTACAGAGAGCCATAAAGCTGTGCAATATAAAAGTTCTAGCTCCAAGGTATAAGTTATCATGCAGAAAGCATGAAACCATACTTATTCAGTAAAGTGGCTCTGTGACCTTTAAAATGAAGTCAAGGTCATCCATCTTCAAACTTCGTCTAGCCCCAAATATGGACTATAATCCTGTGCAATATAAAAGTCCTAGCTTAAAAACCTCTTCAGTTATTGTGCGGAAACCAAAGTTAGCTCAGGTACCACTGTGACCTTGGAAACTATGTCAAGGTCACCCATCTTCGAACTTCGCCGAGCTTTTGACTAGAATAATACACCTATACAGTATCAAAGTCCTACTTCAAAAACTTCTTGAGTTATTGTGCGGAAACCACAGTCTACCGACCGACCGACCGACCGACATGTGCAACGCTATATGCCCCACCTTCTTCGAAGGGGGGCATAATAAATCTAGCAGACCCACTCAAGGTAGATCCCTACCAAGTTTGAAGAGGATCCAGCTAACAGTTCTCCATAAAAAGTCAAAATGTAAATGTGAATGTGCAATGGTGATGGATGACAGATGACAGACCATCTTATAGCTCAGCCTGCTGAAAAGTCAGCTGAGCTAAAAATTGATCAAAATTTCTTTATCACTTTGTGATAGGTCGTGACTTGAGAATGTACACACACGATTTCACAATTTTGTTTTTTTTTAAGCATTGGCATGATAACGGAGATGTTTGAGGCCATCGGACTGTATGAGAGTTCTTTGACAACAAGTACCAATCAAATACCAACATAAAAGAACATAGCATATGTTACTGCAAGTGTACTACTGCAACAGCCGCTCTGGGCATACACTTCCACTTTTTTCTGACGATATCAGATGGTACCCTGACATTACTCATGCCCTCCATGTGACTAAATAATGGTGGCATATGCTGCAATCAATTGTGGGAAGGTCAGTTATCTGCTCTCTGCAGGCTTTTGTTCAGCGACAATATATGCCAGCTGAATGATCTACTTAACTCCTTCAGTGCCAATCTGGACAAAGCTCGATCTGCTTAAGTCAAACTAGTATGAATTATTATTAGGATCTCAGATTTGTCTTCCGCGTGAAAAGACCTTTCATTTAAGTACCAGCATGCCTCTAGTTCCAAAGAGAATATCCCAGGTCTACAGCTTCTCTCTGTGGGCATTAGCCGAATTGCGCCCAATGCGCGCCGAGAAAAGCTGTTGACTCAGTCCAAAATTTGGCATTTTAAAAGGGTTAAATAGAGTGGGCAGACAGTTGAACGGTAGTCAATGTTTGATGTTATGCATGTGCTGTGGAATCTTGCTTGACAGCAACAACACACCAATGTAAATGACATCTAGTTCTGAACACTGACCTTCCCTGTGGATATTTATGGTGAAATGGCAGTCAGAACAACATAGACTTTAACCCATAAAAGTCCATGGCTTCACATTGAGGCATGAGCTATTCTCCAGGACTAGTAAATTTTTTAATTATGATGAGTTAAAAATTCTGAGATCTATGTTCAGTTGACACATTAATTGTCCTCAATAGCGCAAAAATGGTGACCACACAAGTAGCAAAAAACATTAATGTGAATTTCTGCTTTCCACCGGGGATCAATACTGGATCCACAAGTTTCTTTGGCATAGGTTTGGTGCCAAGCACCACACCAACACCAAGGTAGGTGTTTGATCTCAAGCATGTTGTCCTGACAGGGCTCGTATATCATTGGCATTCAAATTGTAGATTGTTAACTCTTTCAGTGCCAATCACAACTTAAGTAAATCTACTGAAGTCAAACTAGCCTGAATTATCATCAGGATCCCAGATTCATATTCCTCATAAAAAGACCTTTCATTCAAGTACCAGTTTGACTATAATTCCAGCGAGAATATCCCAAGTCAGACAACAGCTTTTCTCCACACGCATTGGGAGCATTGTGCCCAATGAGGGTCGAGAAAAGCTGTTGACTCAGTCAAAAATTTGGCACTGAAAGAGTTAATGATGAAATTGGATTTCAACTAAAGGCACTTCAATGTAAAACACTGACTGAGGGGTCCACCAAAATTTAATCAATTGAAATGGTGTTGATTTACAAACTAGCAATATTTGAGAGTCAGGTCGCAAGTAAGTCTTGAGATATCAAGTTCACCAACCAAATGATGGACAGACGGAAGCAAAGACATGATAGACAAATGGGGATGAAGGTCTTTTGATTATCTTTTCTTCTTTCATCTTAGTAGCACTTGAGCAATGCATTTTACAAATGGACAGACAACCAAAAGACACTATGGGTCCCCTCGTGGGGCACACCCATAAAAATTGAAGGAGACAACTTTTGACCTCCATCCAGTTCAAGAAGCAAAGGACAACAGACGAAACATTTTCTCAGCTGGACCCCCACCCAGGGATGTACATTGCAATATAGAAACTTAACTTGACCTGACACGGCACAAAGTACCAATCACCACCCCAAATTTTGTAAATAATGGTGTTAACTGGTTACTGGCCAAAAGTTGCAAACAAAATCCTTACCTTGAAATTTACCAAAATAAAAAATTGATTTAATTAATTATGTGCATGTGCCAGACCTGCAAGAGGGTGCTAGGGGCAGGTCACCATGCTGGGAGAAGGAAGTGTACTTTGTCCCCTCCCCCACACGTAGTTAGCAGCCGCAGTACCTGATAACACAAGCTGAGTTGGATTTCCTTTGAACCCTGCTAAAAAGATTTTTTTGTTTGCAGTGATTAGAAAGTTGTAAGTGTATCCTACAAATTGGCAAAAGAAATAAAGCCAAATTATGACAATATCTAAGACAAAGGAGAAATTGTTTTGGTCACTACACCATTCACCCAGGCTAACTGATAAGAGAGATGGTCTGTTTACCACTTGGACTGTCTTTGGTTTTGGAATATACATACCTTATTTATACACTTTATCAGACTATATCATGCTTATTACTCATACCATGGTCTACTGGAATGATGTGTTTTCACTTTTTGAGAGTCCTCTGCTTTTACAATGGCCAGTCTGCATGATTCTCTGTTCACTTTGATAGCATGCCATATTGGATTTTCAGAGCAAACTATTTTGCTCCTTGGTTTAACTATTTGGGTTGCCCAGGAGTTACGTTTGCATTGTTCTTATAAAAGTGTCTTTGAACAATGTTAGGAAATAGTACTTTACATCATTTAAGGACAGGTAAGACACCAAAATAAATCCCATTTTAGTCAATCCTAGCTCATAATGTATTTGCGTTAGGATAACATATCATATATGTGTGTAATCATCATACTCCAAAGAATTAATACGTCCCGTATTTGGGTGTCTGTGATATTAATTGTTAAATAAACAATTGAAAGTTGACCGCAAAGCATCCACCCCATAAATGTCGATATAAGTCACTAATTATTTGTGATAAAATCATAATTACACTTGCATCTTGGTCCTGACATATTGGCAACAAAAAACAATCCTGTGATATTTTATGTTTGGTTTCATTTTTCTGTTATCTATCCTCAAAGTTTGACGTTTCAATTTTCCCTTTGATTTTCAGGATGTTCATTTTCTTTCTTTCATAGAAAAAGAATGAACCAAAATTCAGAAAATCACTGAATTGTTTTGGCAGTTCAGACATTACAGAATCAACAACCATTAACCGGATTAAATCTCGCTGAGCCGCTTTCTTGGAATAACCATTCTTAGGTGGGGTTCTTGTCCTATTATCCTTTCTAAGAAAACAAGCCTCAAAGGCCTTTTATGTTGATCATTTGCCTTTGAAACAATACCATTTGCTCCAGTTGAGCTGTTCTTGGCCAATCACATAAATAAAAGAGCCTTTGAAGTATGGAAAACATTATTCAGGAATCTGTCAAACGGCGACAGCGACAGTCCGCTTTCAAAGTGTGACATCATGGTCATTCCATCGCGGCAGGGCCTATGAAGGGACATTGTCTGACGATTCCCGCTCTTCTTGAACATTTAAGGTCTCCCTTCATTAGAACGCAAAACAAGCAAGATAACTATAAAGTAAACCACTATGTTAGCATGTTTGTCATCTTTTCCCTGCCCACAAACAAACTTTCGGCCTGATTTTGCATTGCTGCCGTGATACCACTCTCCTTTTGCCATGGGCCATTGCTACCTGCAGCCACGTGACCGGCTGTTAATTAAGTATGATTGACGGGTGGCACTCTTCCGTTTGGCGGCTGAAAACAAAATGAATGACACATGGACGTTCGGATGTCCACATGCCTGTGTGGTTTTGGGCATTTTTCTCATATTTCTACTTTAGTTAAAAGCTTGAAATTTTGCCAACTTACAGAAAGGACATTCATTTTGTAAAAATCGTCATGGACAGGTAAGACACCAAAAATAAATCCCACTTCAGTCGATCCTAGTTCAAAATGTATTTGCATTAGGATAACACATCATATATGTGTGTACTCGTCATACTCCAAAGAATTTATGTCCCGTATTTGGGTGTCTGTGATGTTAATTGTTGAACAAACAATTGAAAGTTGACCGCAAAGCAACCACCCTATAAATGTCCATATAAGTCAGTAATTATTTGTGATAAAATCATAATTACACTTGCATCTTAATCCTGACATATTGGCAACAAAAAAACGAACCAGTGATTTTTTATGTTTGGTTTCCTTTTTCTGTTATCCATCCTCAAAATTTGACGTTTCAATTTTCCCTTTGATTTTCACGATGTTCATTTTCTTCATTTCATAGAAAAAGAACGAAGCAAAATTTAGAAAATCACTGAATCGTTTTTGCAGTTCAGGCATTAAAGAATCAAAAGCCGTTAACCGGATTAAATTTCGCCAAGCCTCTTTCTTGGAATAACCATTCTTAGGTGAGGTTCTCATCCTATTATATTTTCTGAGAAAACAAGCTTCAAAGGCCTTTCATGTTGATCATTTGCCTCTGAAACAATACCATCTGCTCAAGTTGAGCTGATATATCTACAAAACATAGTAAACATTATCCCTTAACATTTGGGGAGGCTGTCAATCAATTCTTGTCCAATCACATGAATAAAAGAGCCTTTGAAGAACGGAAAACATAGTTTCATGTGTGACGTCATGGAGGCGGCCCTTCGGGCCACGTGACCTCAAGCCTGGCAATGAAAGTTGTATTGCCTTGCTTCGGTGGGGCGGCCTATGGCCGCTCGTGGTCAGTGCACGAATGGCGGGTTTGGTCTTCCGCCCCCTACCTCTTCATCCCGTTTTTAGGGATAATATTTTGTTGTATTACTCCTATCTGTATACTTAATGTAGTTAGCTTGTTAGACTTGTCTGTACACTTTACTTAGTTAGCTTGTCATTATTTTGTAGTTATTTTCTCAATGAGTTTCATTTCTCTTTCCAAACTGAGTTTTGTAATGCTATTTTTTGTGTGTTTTCTCTGCTGTTCACGTTTATGCTTATTTTGGTGTGCTTTTATTTCCTCATGCCTGGGTTTCGATAAGATATTATTATGTATTGATTAAGGTGCCAGTTTTTTCCCCCGCCTGTCTTTAGTGTGAAGGACCACTGGGGTAATCCATCTAGGCACGGCCTTTGAAGTTTGAAGGGGCATCGTCTGACGATTCTCGCTCCTCTTGAACATTTAAAGTCTCCCTTCATTAGAACGCAAAACAAGCAAAATAACTATAAAGTAAACCACTGAGGCTACAATATGCTAGCATGTTTGAATCTTTTCCCTCCCCACAAACATACTTTCGGCATGCTGCCTTATTTCGCATTGCCGCCCTGATATCACTCTCCTTTTGCCATTGGCCGTTGCTACCTGCAGCCACGTTACAGGCTGTTAACTATGATTGACGGGCAGCACTGTTCCGTTTGCCGGCTGAAAACCAAAGGAATAACACATGGACTCTCGGATGTGTGGTTTTTGGCGCTTTTCGCATACTTCTACTTTAGTTAAATGCTTGAAATTTTGACAACTAATAGAAAGGACCTTTATCTTGTAAAGACATTTAAAATCTCAAAATCGGCCATGCAAAGGTTTTCAGTGTCTTACTTGTCCTTAAAATCTCAAAATCGGCCATGCAAAGGTTTTTGGTGTGTTACCTGTCCTTAAATACAGCTGCAGCTTTTGACCTGTTTCCCTGCCACATCATAACTCTCAAAGTTATGACTGCATTCCCATCATGCAACAGTCAATACTCAGCAGCACGGCAGAACCTTTTACATTCCTCATGTGAAGTTCTTGTGAGCCTGTGACCACCATACTTGCACAACAGATACTTAGGCTACCAAAGAAAAATGATTTACTTCTCTGCTCTATTACAAAATAGGTAAAGAAACATGCTAGTTGACATAAACTAGCAACAGCTGCGATTGAACTTATACAAATGCCCAGCATGGCAAAGGCTCATAGCACCCTCAAGTGGCAACTTGTGAGCTATGATTGTGCAACTTTCCCACTGTAACACCACCATTCCTGTGTGAACTAAAGTTAGTCTCATAACTTGTGTCAGTTGAGCCTATGTCCTAAATATATTGTGATAGGACCAAATTTTCATTGAAGTAGAGTCATTGCAAGAGTGAGTAGTCAAACTGCAGTGTCCACACAAATAACAATACTCCCAACAATTCAAAAGTTTCACTCTGGTAGAATTTACCTGTTTCCGGCTGATAGGCCCAAGGCGCTACCTCCTCCTTTTTGGCCACTCCTACGGCCAAAAATAGGAAGAGGAATCTTGACTTTTTCATCTTAACCTAGGATACATTAACCCTTTCCCCCTTGAATTGACATTGAGTCAACAACTTTCCTTTAAGTGCTGTGATCTTAATGGGGCTCATCTACCATTCTCGTCAAAATTGTTTGTCATTACTGTTGAAATTAGTTCAAAGTGCTGAAGCAGGCAACATTTGACCACCAGCTGGTTTTGGCTGGTTTAAGGGAGAAAGGGTTAATGTTGAAATTCCCTCCACTGAGGTTCCTGAACATGTCCTAAAATGTTACACCATTTCTTAATGAGCTCAATTCTTTCAAGAATAAATACATGTAGAGGAAGTCTGATGGATAAATATGTTAGGATTTGTTGTGTGATGTCCCCCTCCCCCAGGTTTAGGACTTTGCTGTGCAAAATCCCCCCTCTTTCTTCCCTGGGCCAATCCATCTGCAGAAGACACTGGCCTTCTCCACATGGATCCCAATGCCCTGTATTCCATAGTTAAGAGCTACAGATGTTCAAAAATTTTAAATATACATAAAGAGTGTTGAAAAAAAACCAATTTATTAAAATAATATTCAAGGCGTATTGCTAGTGAAAAACAGCAATCATGCTCTTTCCTATCCTTTTTCGATTAACCCTCTCAGTGTAAGGTTAGAACTGGAGTCAACAGCTTTCTTTTCATGCACCAGGTGCATCATAAGGGAAAGTTGTTGACCTTTGCCATTCTAATCTTCATTGGAACCACATGGTAGCTGGTAATGAGGGATGTTCTCATAGGTGGCAGCAATGGTTCAGAGGCTGTATTTTCATGATATACCATTTCCTGTTAATAACTACTGAGCAATACGGACAGTCCATGTTGTTTATCCCCCAGGTGTCTCCACCGGCAAGTATTAGCAACCAGGATACTTAAGAACACTGGTGTCATCTAGGAGAATAAGCCCTGCTGAATGAAAGGTGTTTTCACATGGAATCTGAATGTGGTATCATTATAAAAATGCTGGTGAGCTTGACTTTTGCTGTGACCAGTACTGAAGAGCAAGTAATATTCAAAGGTTGAGAGCACTTGTAATACCCCCAGTTTTTATCTTTCTTGAGGACTTTACCACCTGAATATTTTGATGCTTCTCCCTTTCTTGCACAAAGTAAGAAACAGACCACCGACTTCCTTGGTCCACTTTGCCTGTTTATCACTTAGGGAAAACCACGGAAAGATACGGGGGTATAATACATTGTTATGCTCTGCAATTACAGACAAAAAGACAGTGATGGCTCACCGTTCACCTAGGCATCATATGCAAATTAAAATGGCCCTGTACTCAGATTCAAGATATTATTGTGGCCCTCTGCACAGAGTAGTTGTATATATGGACTCAAGTAATATATATATATATATATATATATATATATATATATATATATATATATATATATATATATATATGTTGTTAGTTTAGTTTAGGAGTTTTTCTGGTATACGGTTGGAGGGTTTTTTTTTTCTTTATTTTTCTGCGACTTTTTACTTCGTTAATAATCCTACTTAATGAACGATCAAAAATCATAAACATCTTTCGACTCTTTTTTGCCTTGTTTCTCCAAAAGATAATAACCATCAAAAAACCGCTGTGCTAGACAAAACTGTGTAGCATTGTTCACGCTGTTAAGGGTCCAAATTTGTCAATTCTTTCAGTGCCAAGTTTGTATGTAGTCAACAGCTTTTGCAGGCGCGATTTGGGTTCAATGTGCCTACAGCGCACAATGGAAAGCTGTTGACCCGAACCATTATATATTCTCGAACTACGGCATGATAGTACTTAAATGAAAGGCCTTTTCACAAGGAATATGCATCTAGCATCCATAGTATAATTGGCAACAATTCTGCTAAAGCAGTTTGACTATTCGCAGTAAACATTGAAACAATTAAGAGCTGTTTCAAGTGCACCAAATGTTGCTTCTTGTATTTTGCACCAGGTACCCACCATAAAATGAATGTGATAGCAGAGTTTTGTATATGTTATTATATTTCGTTCAGCAATTAATTAGTTAAAATCAGGATGCAATCCAAGTGTGATGTGGGTGGTTAAAATGGCAAGGAAAAGTTTATCTCGTTGCTGCCCCCACCAATTGTCATAAATGCGATCGATCCTACGTTTATGTCATGTCATTGCTTTGCTATAGTTTTGTGTCATAACACTGTATCTTAATTGATTGTGTTACTTTTTGTGTTCAGCACAACTAAATTATGTGTTAAAGATCGTACGTTGGCCTCATTTACAGCACATGGTTTTTGCAATATTCTGATACCATTTCCCAAGGACCTATCCTCTTTCTCGTTCCTCTTCATGTCTGTCTGTCTCTTCCCCTTTTCACTCTCTTTAAAATCAACTCTTACGTCACTGTATTGGCCTAGCTTATCATTATTTTTTGTGAATGAAGAATTATAGCTGACAAAAAACATTTTTATTAAGTAAAACTATTAACTTTAAATCAATTGCCACTACACTATTTTGTGAATGCACACAATGTACTTAAAGTCAGTACGGAACCTCATCATTCATAAAAAATTAATGATCCTCGGCCTGACAGCCCCGGTACCATTTTTTTCTAGGAGTGGTGGATAAGTAAACCATATGTATCACTGAATCGGTCTATTTATACATAGAGACACCTCCTGTAGTGGAAATAAAGCTTGGCGGCTGTAGAAAAGGGTGTTAGAAGTCAAGGTGGAGTTCCATGAAAACATTCTTTCTTATCATTAATGAGGAGGCACAGCATAGACCACTTAATGATCAAGTATCAATGGATGTAACTGCTTGTAGATGGCAGGGCGTGATGGACTACAATAAAAGTTTTTGTCATGATAACCGTTCATGTACCGTTGACCCAGAGGTCTTTTGGTACTTGTTGCTGCCTGGTTGGGACACGTACAGGCTTCACTCAGTTTAGCTGTGGTAGGGCAGACAAGTAATCCTGTGCCTTGTGTCACCTTTCACAATGCAACAATCCTCTGATATTTCTTATGTTGTTACTTTTTTTCACTCTAGCTCTTTTGGACGCCCAAAGCATTCATCAGTTTATAAAGTGATGTTCTAACTAAGCTACTCTGTTCTTAAACAGAACGCTATTTTCTTTACTGTTAAACAGCACAAGCATTGAATCATGTTATGGCTTGAACATAAGGGTTGCATTCGGTGGCACAAAGGTTTCACATGCTCAATAATATTACAACCGTTGTCTGAGTGAGTGTGGAACCCGCAAGCGTATTTGTACAGTTAATTTGTTAAAATTCCAACTGTTAACAATTTTCAGCAAAGGAAAAGTACATGCCCTTGCATTGTTATGGCTAAAATCCAAAGATTTGTTATCAGATTATTCCAATTGACATGTTTATGTCACAGTCTCTGGTCACACGTGAAATTATCTTCGATGCACAATCACGTGGCCTCAACATCTGCCATCATAATGGCTTCTCATGATAGAGAGTGCGGACTTTTGTTTTCTATAGTCCGTTGTTTTAACACACAAAAGAAGTCAAAACAACAGATAATAAATTGAATGTTTTGACATGGGTTTCGAGATGCACATACCAGGCCATTACAATCGTGATGGCAATGAACATTAAAAGCACCGAGGTAGCTTGAAAGAGGAGACAGAATATAGATTCACCATATTTTGCAAACAGGCTACTGATTACTGCCAGCAGTGATCAGATTTGACTGCAGCACATATCACTGTGGCACTAATATCCTGGGAATCGTTATTGTCCCTACCTCATGTCACTTCCAGGTGGTCAATTCTTCAGCCTTTGCCAACCACTTAATTGACTTAAATGGTGACTATACATCCAAGCATAAACGACTCAAGCTCCATCTGCCGTGGGGAGATTTATTTGAAGAGGAGCATATCACAAGGGCGGCATATTTAGTGTTGCCGTATTGGGACTCTTTTTATGTAACTTATTGGCACTAGCTTTAGATCAAACTGGTATTACTGCTTTAACTGCCCAAAATATTTTATGTGTGCAAGTATTGAAAGGAAGTTGCATCCCCATGCTAATGTAAAAGTACTGTTGATCCCTCTGGTAATGTCCTATCCATAAATACACGTGATGGCATGCTTTGATTCCACATTTGAGAAATATACACATTAACTCATTGCAGTCCGCCTTAAATTATTCCCATGGTGCATCGGCAGAGGACTACTGTCGACTATAATTAGTGTAAATGAGTAGCAGGAGCTTAATGACTACAAAATTATTCTTGGAATTTTGACTCGAATGGAGATTCATGGCCCAGTTAATTGTTGGCATACTGTGCCACAGTGGTACAAGTTAAGGATTTCTGAGGTTATTCCACTTAAGTTTACTGGTTGTAACTTTACGTCATGCAAAATGATTTATGTATATAACCTCCCTAATGTAATATCTCCAGACAGGCTGGTGTTTTACCTTCACACAGCCAGCTGTTACCAAAGTACATGCACAGAATAAGCTGCTTTGCAATTGGAAACTGGAAAGATTAAAATCATGGCATTGAAGTATAACAAGGCTCTAAGATGTTGAAGTATACTTTATTTCATTACGACATCATTGGAACTAAACAGGAGTAATGCATGACGTGTGTCACCCTGTCACTGGCCACTCCTGCACCAACAATGTACCGCAGCTTACATCATCCTTGGTCACTAAAAATATAAACAAAGTTTCATATGCAATTGTTTATAATGAGGTTGGTTATCAAAGTTGAGCAATGACATTATACAATTTCCATATATTTCCCCTGAGAGTTGCTTGTACGAAATGGGAAATTTTGAAATAAAAGTGTACCTTCTTAGACCACTTTACTGTCATTGTTGGTTGAAATTTATGAATATGGGTAATGTTTTTCCGAATATATTGAAGGCCATACGTACGAGGATAACGTATGTTCATATTTGGTTATTGTACATGTACATTTGGGAAACCTTTATACATGAATGATGCAAGATATCACTTGCAGGGTAAACCCTCAATGTCATAACTTAGATTTGTAACTGAACATTTGGCACGTCTTTTAATATAATATATGTATATCCTGCATTCAGGAAAGTCTACAGATCACTTGCAGCCTCAGTCTGCATGACTGGCATAAAGGCTTGGTAAGCGTTAAGGTAAATTTAAAGTCTTCGGTGGTTTGCATCCAAAAAATGTGTCGGTCATTAAAGATTGCCCAATATGAGAAACACGTGGGTCAGCCATTGACAGCCTTGCTCTAGTGAGAGTAGCAATCATTTTTTATAGCTCTGTTCTTGTTTAAGTTAGGTATTATCAGCTATATGAATGTGTAAGACACTTTTGAGTCCTATACATTATGAGAATCCATCAACCATTGGTAGCATCAATACATTGTAAGAGCATTGCATCACCAGCAATATCGGGCTAGTGGTAGCACATATCATAGGCAGACCAGGAGCGCCCTTTTGACGTTGCTTCCAAGCAGCCACCATTTAAAAGATATGATGGCCAGCTTTTATTCTTCTATTATCATAACTATTGAGTGTTTCCATTTAAATTTTGAATTTCACTGACTGGTTTTATATCCCTCGTCGTCGTCGTCTTCGCCGACCATAATACCCTCTTCGCCACCTCCGCCTTCGGGAAGATCTGTCAGAAATAAAACTTCTCATTAGACAGTAGTAGTTTTGCACTTCCCTGTGCAGGCAAATGGCAAGCTTTTTGCAAGTTCAAATGAACTGTAATGCATGGCGTCCTGTTGTGAAAATTAACATTTATTTCAAGTTCAATGTGTCGTCGGATTTGCGTAACAGAACATGACCAAAATAGTTCGCGGATTCTGTATTAGTAAAATCTCATTGATAATACTGGAGATGTTAAGAACATCCTTGGCACAAGTTTAAACTAGATGTTACGACTTTATGGATCCAATGCAAGCTGTTAATGTCTTATCATGTGGCAAATTGCATTTAACAAATACTTTCTTTTTAGTTTTTTGAAGGGCTTCAGCCATGTCATTCTCCTCTTCTTCAGATGACAAGCTGCTTAGAAGCGTTGGAGCTTGCTCTAAAAAACAACAACAACAAATGCAACAACGGAAATGGCTAAAGTTTTGAAATATGAAAAATATCACAACTGTTCACAATTTTGCTCCATCAAAAAGTGCCATGACCTCCCTGAGTAATTGTAACAAAGTAACAGTATGAACATGATAAAACAATTAGATTAAGAAGTACAGCAATATCACACTGTGACCTGGTCTGTTATTAAACCGCCACATAAAATTCATCCTTTTTCATTAAAAAAGGCACCCATTAACAACCTCGCACTCTCCTTCCAACTGTCAACAATCGTTGTCTTTCCTAGTACATGACAATCGGACATGTTTCTCCATACATTTTTCTTGATACCGCTGATGCCTTATTACACTTTGGTTGATAGGATGTTGTGTTGAGATATTGGTCATGCCTTTTTGGAATGTCATTACACAATCTGATGTTGGCTTAAAATTGTATCTGTTTTGACTGCGGCCCTGTCAAAGAATTGGCTACGCTGCAAACAAACACTATCTTTGGCACAATTTGGTAAGCTTAGATGACCAAAAGAAAAAAATGCTTTCTCCGATGAGATCACCAATGGTTACAAGGGCAAAACGCCATCATCAAAATGATCATAAATCAAATTACCGACACAGCCTGCAAAATTTGAATTTCTTTTCATATCACCCCAAGTGAAATAAATGGCTAAATGGGGAAATATTGCTTTTCTTGATATCATCTGTGAAGCAACAAACGACTATGATGGAAATAATTTCTTCATTGCTGCCACCATTCATGGGGAAAATGAGCATAAGAGTCAAATTAATTATCCTTGATATTCTCCACATAATAACTATTGCAATGACAAAGACTCGTGTCCACTGATATAATCCTAAATGTAATAATTGAGTGAGTAATCTGGTGCAAATTAGTTTTCGAAATATTTGCCCACGAAGGAATAAATAAAGAAATAGGTAAAGTCATCATAATGAAGAGGAAAAAATGACTTCCAGTCCACAGATTATCTCACTCCATAATATATAAAATAGTTTATATGATTAAGGGAGACATATTTTCAGCACACATATGCCCAATGGAGCATCTAGAAATGAAGGAAGATATTACCTTCTTCAATGTCTTCTCCGTTGGAATGTATAGATAAAGTGGCCAAAATAGCAAAGATGAGCAGCCACACACACTTCATTCTGGTAAGCTACAATATGCAATAATGTCCTTTAGTCTGTCACTGAGAAGATCACACGATACAGCCCCAAGAACCGGCACCATTAAAAACCACCGGACTATTCTGAATAAACCTAGTAAATATGGGTATTTAATCATAATGGTTGTTCTCCAAATTTCCAAATGTGATGTTTAAATTGTGGTACAAATCAGATGACACACTAACGTCTGACTTACGCTAGAGATTATGAATCCAATTTTTAAACATTAACCAATTGTGCATTCACAAAATCTGCAAATATCATATCAGCCATAAAATTAAAGGTTGACTGTATTATATCTCATGTTTTCAGCCCAGGTAACCTGTAAGCTGACCATTTCTGGTACAATTCAATTCATTTCTCTGATCACAGCTCTTCTTTCCTTTAGTCACCTCAAAAAGAGCACCACTGGAAGATTCCTTTAAAGGCTGATGCCTTGCTGGATCATTGTCAAATCAGTCCCTTTTCAGTACTTTGATGCCTTTTAGATTATTGTGCTTTCTTCGTTTTCTCTGAAACTCTTGCATCGCATAAGTAAATATTACAGTTTGGGATCTCTCGACCGTCTATTTTTTTACCACATCACAGAGTTCATTGTGTTTTTATTTGTCCTGGCTTTGTTTGTGTGTTTAGGTATGTGTCTTTTTCTCCAACTCCTTCAGATTGACACTCTTCAACCTGTGAAGGTGAGAACATATGTTCGTGAACACTGTATTGTATAGTCATTCAGCTTTAAATTTTCCTATAGAAAGATAGATACATATATAGACAGAAATATAATACAGGACCATGCAAGTAAGCAAGTAATAAATCGTACAGTATATCATACATACCTGAACAATTGCCTGTCTTTAGAGGTAATGGACAAATCAAATTGTTGATCATGCAGTGACAGAAACAGGCTCGTATTTAAACTAAAGGGAACAAAACACTAATCTACATTTGTGGTAAACATGAACCAGATAAATCTAATCTATACTTTTATCAAGTGCAGAAAAAATATCCATTCACGCTTCTTTTTGCGATAAAAGGGGGACTATGCCAGTCCTATGCTCAGCTGACCTCACATGTACAGACTGAAGAGGCCTTTTGAAACTCAGAACGATATCAAGGTCACGTGCATTTAAGACCAATATCACCGGTGCTGATATGTACCTATTCCCTATCAATTTTTCTTCTTTTTTATAATTTGTTTCAAATCAGAAAATAACAAGATTGCCATGCAATGAATGAATTTGGTGGCAATGAAGTACATGCCCATTTCCGATACGTTTGCAGGGGTACCAATTAACAGCTGGAGACAGCAAGTAAGAAAAGGTGAAACATCACCAAAAAAATATATACATATATAAATGAAAAAAAGGAATCACGACACTATCTGTTGCATAAATTAAGATTTAGGTGTCTCCAGAAGTGTTTTTATACAATAACAAGCAATTGGCCTTGGCCAATTGCAAGAAACGTTTCATTTAGAAGATTTTACCGAAAAAAAGATAAATCTAAACCTAATTGGAGCATGTCTATTTGAACAATCTTGATAGAGACCAATCTCAGGCATATCGGTACTGAGGGGGTCCCGAGTAGTGTCTTCAGGCAATTTCGAATCAATTGGCCTTGCAGTTTAGGAGCAGATATTTTAACATTTGGGGAAAAAATAATTTAGAAACCATCAAATTATTTAAAATACAAACATCACTGGATAGTGACTATCTAAACAAACGTCGAAAAAAGCTATCCTCGGTACAGATCCACCAAATTTGAAGGTCATCTGGCCAGTGGTTTTGGAGAATTCAAAATGCAAAATATGGACAGTTGACGATAGACGACAATGGTTGGACATACAGCAGAAGACTGTCTCATGAAAGCTCAGTAGCACTAAGAAGTCAGCTGAGCTAAATATATGGATACATTCTCCAATATGTTATGTGTTTATACCTAAATAAGAAAAACATAAAACCAAAATATGTGGTTTTTAACCTTCCAGCAGGTGGAGTTTAACGCTATCATATAGTATCAGGCGGACTTTTCTTCATGCCGTGATATCAGCAGACCTTGACGAGGGTGATAACAGCAGTCCACTGCCACGTCTTATCATACCTATCTCTGTTGTGGAATGTCAATGGAGCTTTAAATGCAATTGACTAGCCAAACGCGTTTTTTATCTGGGACAATTATTTATGTGAAGGTACAATATGCTCTTTTTCACAGCTGCTGTCTAAATTTTGCTTGCTGGCAAGGATCATTCAATTATTTAACACATACTTTTGGCTATATTGACATACTGTTCATAACCAAAGATGCCAGCTTTCTAAAATCAAAACTACTACTACCACAACACCAACCCAAACTTACCATCGAATTTCATTGCAGGTAAAACTGGTGTCCTGTCTGCTATTCAAGCACTGTGTTTACTCCCTTTAGTGCATTTTCTTAATATTTCAATCATGAGGTTGGCTAGCACAACTTGAGGTGTCTTCAAAGTCGGGGGGGGGGGGCAGGTGCACGGAGACAGACCCGTGGTCAACTGCTTAACTTAACTGTCAGAACGAGCTAGTCAGCCATTGCTGGGAGTGAAATTACAGGGCAGTCATTCGGTGTCCCATGACAGTCTCTGCAATTAACATATGATGGCACACATTCAACTGTGGTAGGATGTACACTCCTGACAGTTCAAATGAATCAGCTAATTTCAATGTTCCCATGTGTTGCAACATGGCGACAAGGGTGTGGCGAAGCATGAACTGAAGTTTGGAAATAATGGAGACGAAATAGGAAAAACAGGTTTTATACAAGAAGGAGTATTTTCTCTCTCTCTCTCTCTCTATCTATCTCTCTCTCTCTATCTCTCTCTCTCTCTCTCTCTCTCTCTCTCTCTCTCTTTCTCAATGCTACAAGGATTCTTGTTTGTTCTCAATGCACACCTTGTGTGTCCTTTTTGTCATAACTTTTTTATATACCAAACCAGCTACTCTTTTGTGATTGTTTCATTACATGGAACTGTTTTTGTGTTTTATACATTAAAGAAATAATATCCCTGTAACTTGTTGATATATTAGCTTTCTGGAGTGGAATTTTAATGCACTGATTCAGATGAAAGCTGCTTGCTATTGCTCAGACGTTGATATCCCACTTTTTCTCATAGTAAAACCTTTTTTCACTCATACGATTGGACAAAAGAACAAGGCCGTATATGACGCCGTGTACTTATGTAAAGAGATACGGACTCATCATTATGGCTGAGGAACCATTTTGGAATGGTCAGAATAAAAACCAATCAAAGGTCCTTTTTTTCATATTGACAAAATAGGATGGTCATCTTTCCCTATGGCCAATAAGTTCATAAACGAATTGAAACATTTATGTGAAAAAATACATTATACACTGCAAGCTTTATTCCTTTTGACAGTTATTATTTTATATTGTCAACATGAAATCTGATCATCTTTACATATCCAATGGATAATGTATTGCGTGGTGGATATTCAAGTCTTGCTGTTATATCTGGCAATGTTCATGTGGTGGACCTGTCAAGATTTGGATGGTTTTGTGAGTTGGACTGAATTTAGATCTGTGTTATTGACTTGTAATGGTTTCATATTACTTCTTCGTTCATTAGCATGTTTTGCTGATGCCAGCCCCACATGAAATTGTTTGCACAACAATTCATGCCTGCCATCAAAACTGTTACAGCTGCTGCAGCTGTGAGTTAGACTTTCCTTTCAACATTGTCACTAGGTATGAGTTGTCAAGACGGCGGTCAGCGTCAGGTGCGTAGCGAGATATTAGATGTGTGTGTGTGTGTGTGTGTGTGTGTGTGTGTGTGTGTGTGTGTTATTTTTTATTTATTAGCCAGGGAAGTGTCATGCTTGACCTTATAAGTCCAAAAATTACTGAAGGCAGTCGTAACGATGGTGGATTGCATGTTTCCTGATAGGTAGCACTAGCCTATACAAAAAGAAAATCCTTTTTTATGCCTCTTTTTGTGTACATAAGTACGTGTACTATTCTTTGGTTTCCATTGCACAACAAACACAAGAAGCAGCGTCGTATCTTCTATTTTGTCGTGACAAAAGAAAGCACATCCAATCTCTCTGTGCTTCATGTCCATTCCAGCCACTGTGTCTGTCTAAAGCTACCCGCTTATTAATCAGTGTTATAACGTTTGATTTCAATTGCAAGAAAATTGAAGGCTTCAACAGCCAAATAAATTTATAAACGGATCATTATCGGAAAACCGGAAAGTATGCTTTGGAGCCTTAAATTCCCAGACATGATTTTTTTTTTTTTTTGGTGACAGCGGCCACTTGCCCTTACGTTATATTTGGTAGACAACACACTTAAATTTAGAGAATGTGTAGCAAATATGAAAATACATAATGTTTACGCTTCCGTGCTTACAATGGCAAGGCTTAAAGATCTTTTATGAATTGCCATATTCACTAATATATATATATATATATATATATATATATATATATATATATATATATATATATATATATATATATATATATGGAAAAAATACAAATCTAAATTATCCCGAGAAAAGGATTCCATATATAATCATACATCTTCTCTGAAAGAAAAACCAAATAGATCTGACAACGAAAAGGCCTAAGCACAAAATGACTGACTATATTTTGAACTTACACAAGGTCTTGCAAATCAACCAAAACCTGTGAATGTACTATAGTTTTAATTGTAACTTGTTTTGATCAAATATAATTTGAGCTGAGTCAAAAGTACAATCCATATGGTACTTACAACCAGATACAGAACAAAGCTCCGTTTTATGCACAGTCATTAATTTAGAGGTTTAGATAACACACGTTTGTACAGGACACATGCGATAATATTTGTTACAATTCATGGGGTTTTTCTGTCATTTTATTTTCAGAAACAGGTAATATTTGTTACAATTCATGGTTTTTTTTGTCATTTCATTTTCAGAAACAGGACGTAGTTTCTTTCATTGTCTTGTACTTTGCCTTTTGAACATCATATGTCTCTACAGGTACTGGATATCCTCACGTCCAATGGATACATGCACACAAAGTTTGGTTGTGTTACATTTTTATTGGTGTCTCACCTCTTGGGGATGGTGGCTATTGATTTGCTCCTTATCCAAAATACCAGCTTACTATCCAAACTGCTTGTCTAGGCCATAAGTTCTATACCATAACAAAGAGATACCAAGCTTGTGCGTGTGCATGTCTTGGAAAGGAGGGTTATCTGAAGTGGACACTTTTGCTGAAATCCCAACTTTGCACAGGTTAAGGGAAGACAAGATTTCTAAGGATTTCGATGATTTCTCCAGCGGAACTAATGTGTATGTTTGCATGTATGTAAGTCTAAAAGTGTAAAAATGAATAAAATAATTAACAAAAAGACATCTACATGCATGCTGCAAAACCAAGCAGCACCACGTGTGCTACTACTGTGCCAACCATGTTGCTTTTGTTTTTTATATACACTTTCATTTTATATCTCCCATGCCAAAAAGGATTACTACATCTGAAATACGGATGAGTGCAGGAGGTTAATTACCCCTTGCCGCACACACAACATGCATTAGTCACTTTTGGTGCCAGCTTCTTACTGGAACTGCAAACTGGGTAAAATGTGTTGCCCTTGCAGCTGGTGATGGCGAATGTCTGATGAATTCATATTGCCCCCATCATGACTGATCGTACAGCCTGACCATAGCTGATACCACATGACAAATATGCGGGGCTGGTTTCGGTAAGACCCATTCAATATAGAAAACTTTATGTTGGCTAATGCTGCTAATGTTCAGGTGCAGCTTAAGGTAAAAAGAGCTAATATTCAGCTGTTGGCTTCTCTTATGTGAATTAAATATGGCTTTGTAAATGGTTCGCCAGTTTTGATTTGTCCATTATTTTTTGCTTAGGTAAGAGTCATACATAGATCAGTCGTCTCGTGGTATTTACCGCTTACCTTTTATGTACGTGTGGTGAAAGTATACATTAGTCGTTATATTGTAAGATTCACCCCCCCCCCCAATATAAATAGAGATAAATCACTAACTGGGACAAAAGTATATACATCAGAAATCGTAACGACGTGTGCATAACAACGGAATAGCATTTATTGTTTGCATTACAGCATAATAATGATGATACTATTAACTAATAATAATAAAAATAATAATAATAATAATAATAATAATAATAACAACAACAACGACAACAATAATGATAATGATAATAATAATAATAATAATAATAATAATAATAATAATAACAATAGAAGAGTTGCTTCACAGCAAATCTGTCTGGGTGCCTTCGAATTGAGATCAGTTTGACATGCGACACGTTGCCATTGTTAGACATTATCTTAATTTTGTGTCTCAGATTAATTTGCATAAATTGAAATGCTACAGCTTTAAGTTCTAGGTTCATTGGCTGTCGCCATGTCACAAACTTATAAACTAAAGTTTGAATGACACGAGTACCTATGATAATTTTGAAGCTATTCAAGATCTTAATTGTGTGTATTCACCTTATTTGCATGAATTTAAAGCCTACAACTGGTTCATGATTCATTGAATGCGGTTATGTCACCAGCAAACAAAAAAGTTGAAATGACACCTCTATCTATAATAATTTTGAAGCTTTCAAGATTAAAAATTTTGTGTCTTCATCCAATTTGCAACAATTAAAATTGTACAATGTCGGTTCATGGTTCATTGAATGCGGCTATGTCACAAAACTTTAAACTAAAGTTGGAATAATAACTATATCTATAATAGTTTCGCAGGTATTCAAGATTTCAATTTTCATATTCACCTTCTTAGAAAAACAAAATGTGTGGGTTTGCACCCAGATATATGTTACAAAATGTCTTTACTTGGCAGATCCTGTGCCAACCAGGCCCTCAATAACAGAAAAGAAAAAGAAAAATGCTACACTTCATTGCCGTGAACAGAACACAAAGACAGAAACTTTGTTTAAATAGTAGTAGAAAAACATGATCCATATTCATTAATTCCAAACCCAACAATGACAGCAAAGAGATTCCAGACTTGCCAAAGTATCAACATTTCTCTTCCAATACCAATGTGAAGAAACAAATTTCACTCCTGACTTGAGACAGGCAGTCACCCATAAAAGGCAGCTGGTGGTTTTAAACATATTGCGCTCACATAATACAAGAAAACAGCAACGGCGGAAACAGGTAGCTTGTCTTATATGTCCATGCTGACCGTTTTGACATGAAGTGGTGGGTTCTGTGCAATGGCTTGTCCGGTGGACCCCAGGGCTGCCCCTCAAAATCAAAGACAGTATCAGAAAACAAAATTGGAACACTGTGTTGTGATTCGTGAGAAAGCCCATGTTTTAATTGAAATGCCCAAATTATGGTTTAGTTTTCAATCTTCTTACAACTGGTCTTATTAATCACCAAACATTATACATATCAATTTAGAGGATTTGCTGTGAAATCTTGAGACAAACACTTGACAAATATGCTACACAAAACTCCACATTAGAGAGCTAATAACAGTTCTGACAAATATGCTTATACTGCTCTCCTTGTGTCAAAATTGGTTACTTCAAAACCTACAATATTCAATTGGTGAACCACACAAGATTCACTTAAGATTTAGGCGTCTCCAGAAGTGTTTTTATACAATAACAAGCAATTGGCCTTGGCCAATTGCAAGAAAGGTTTCATTTAGAAGATTTTACCGAAAAAAAGATAAATCTAAACCTAATTGGAGCATGTCTATTTGAACAATCTTGATAGAGACCAATCTCAGGCATATCGGTACTGAGGGGGTCCCGAGTAGTGTCTTCAGGCAATTTCGAATCAATTGGCCTTGCAGTTTAGGAGCAGATATTTTAACATTTGGGGAAAAAATAATTTAGCAACCATCAAATTATTTAAAATACAAACATCACTGGATAGTGACTATCTAAACAAACGTCGAAAAAAGCTATCCTCGGTACAGATCCACCAAATTTGAAGGTCATCTGGCCAGTGGTTTTGGAGAATTCAAAATGCAAAATATGGACAGTTGACGATAGACGACAATGGTTGGACATACAGCAGAAGACTGTCTCATGAAAGCTCAGTAGCACTAAGAAGTCAGCTGAGCTAAATATATGGATACGTTCTCCAATATGTTATGTGTTTATACCTAAATAAGAAAAACATAAAACCAAAATATGTGGTTTTTAACCTTCCAGCAGGTGGAGTTTAACGCTATCATCTAGTATCAGGCGGACTTTTCTTCATGCCGTGATATCAGCAGACCTTGACGAGGGTGATAACAGCAGTCCACTGCCACGTCTTATCATACCTATCTCTGCTGTGGAATGTCAATGGAGCTTTAAATGCAATTGACTAGCCAAACGCGTTTTTTATCTGGGACAATTATTTATGTGAAGGTACAATATGCTCTTTTTCACAGCTGCTGTCTAAATTTTGCTTGCTGGCAAGGATCATTCAATTATTTAACACATACTTTTGGCTATATTGACATACTGTTCATAACCAAAGATGCCAGCTTTCTAAAATCAAAACTACTACTACCACAACACCAACCCAAACTTACCATCGAATTTCATTGCAGGTAAAACTGGTGTCCTGTCTGCTATTCAAGCACTGTGTTTACTCCCTTTAGTGCATTTTCTTAATATGTCAATCATGAGGTTGGCTAGCACAACTTGAGGTGTCTTCAAAGTTGGGGGGGGGGGGGGCAGGTGCACGGAGACAGACCTGTGGTCAACTGCTTAACTTAACTGTCAGAACGAGCTAGTCAGCCATTGCTGGGAGTGAAATTACAGGGCAGTCATTCGGTGTCCCATGACAGTCTCTGCAATTAACATATGATGGCACACATTCAACTGTGGTAGGATGTACACTCCTGACAGTTCAAATGAATCAGCTAATTTCAATGTTCCCATGTGTTGCAACATGGCGACAAGGGTGTGGCGAAGC